>OU612047.1:81399620-81593920 GCA_914767935.1 Coremacera marginata | reverse complement strand
AAACGATTGAGAACTGGACCTACATGCTTTATGCCGACTCCGAACGGCTTATGTTTTCAAGAAGCTTTTCATATCAGGTTTTACTCTCTGAGGTTTGCCATTGTCTGCAGAGAGGTGACGGCCGAACAGAAAAATTATTCAATTGAAAAAATGTTCTGTCAGGTGGGAAGTGAACCAAGGTTTTCTGCCGTATGGGGCACGCACTTTACCCACCACGCCACGACCGCCACTCATACAAGCAAATATGATACCAAATATTAAACAAACGGAAAAGTCCTATATATTTTAGTAGCTCGAAATAAGAAACGAAAACAGTTATTGAGTAATTTCTTAAAAGAAAGTATCAAAAAAATTTGTTGTCGCAACCAATGCGATTCCTCAGTGCAATAGCTTTATCAAATACGCATAAAAACACAAAATTTTGGATTTCTTTGTTTATTTGTTTTTCCATTGAGCCTCTTAATTTTAAGCAAATCGGAGACATGAAGTGTGAATCGTGGCCAATCTGGCGTGGATTTCCCATATATGACATTTTAAAATATGATCGGTGGGAGCATTTATAACCGCAACAAAAGAATAATAAGGAATGTCTTTTGAGTTCCCTTCATAAACTCGGAGCGATCACCTTAAAGACGCGTAGTCAAATGAACAGTGCGGCCACATAAAATGACACCATATTTCCAGCAACAAGAACAATAGCAACACTACAACAGCAACAATAACAACAACAAAAGCAAAATACAATTAAAACAACAAATGACGACTGTCATCACATAAATCATTCAGCAAACACGTTATGAAGCCGAAATGCAAATCAGAAAACGTAAATGACAGGACGATGAGGCAGGCCAGCAGCAGGCCTTTTGTATTGTTAAGCTGTGCTCATCATTGTAGGTGTTTTTGATGTTGATGTCGTTGTTGTTGTTGTTTAACATTGTTGAGGGTACCTTGCGTCTTATAAAAAACTCCGATACGATCAGAAACAAAATTAAAATTCATTACAGCTAGACTGAGTTAAGGTGTTTGATGCAAGCATCAGTTCATCAATAAAAAACATAACAGAAATGAGGCGAATTTCAACAGTGAAGACATGTATGTATCATAGTATGGATGCCCTACAACAAAGCTGCTCAAACTTTTGCAATATGGAAGACATCAAAAACTTAAAAAAAAATTCCGATCATTAACAGGGTAATCTTCTACACTCGTGAAATGTTCAACAATTCGATAAGTGTTATAGTGGAGAAAACTTCGTTACCAAATTCTGTTCAGAATTGGAAGTACAAACTAACTTTTTTTTTTTATTTTTAAGCTACTAACACTCAAAATTATCTTTTGGAGAGGATATTTTTGACTCATCCTGGTCGCGAATAGAATTTAACTGACTGGACATTATGTTTTCGAGGATGTTTTAATATAATGATTTTCCCAAAATTTTTACCTGTTTATCTTATTCGCGAATAGAATTTAACCGACTGGACATTATGTTTTCGAGGATGTTTTGATTTAATGATTTTCGCAAAATTTTTACCTACTTTCTATATTATTCCAAGTTTTTTTGTGAAACTCTTTAGTTTTTTCTATAAAAAACGTTTTTCTTAAGTATAGCTATGCGAAAAATCAGATGCCACTAGCGTCTTTTTGGTGCGGGTATTTCTGTTACCCATGCAGGTAAATATAGCCCATCATAAATTCTTCAAGTTAACAGATTTTATGCAACCTTACTATCGATATTGCGTACGTACCTTACCGATAAAGTGTTCAAAACAGGATCTGAACTTTTGAATTAGGAAACCTTGTAGCTTTTTTATCTATGTTGTCTATTTTTGTGGTCTGAACGTTTTTCGTACAATTTCTGTGGGCATCGATAGAAGAGTATAATAATAACGTCAAGTTTGTTTTAAAAATATCTGGAATTTTTATTATTGAAATTGTTCAAAAGTTCAAATGAATCATTAGAAGAAAATAGTCTCCATTTTGAGCAAAAGAGTTTCTTTCTTCAAATTATATGATGTAATAATGTTCAAAACGGTGATTTCGAAACTTTAAACTTTAATATACTCGAAGCTTACTAAAGAGTTTTTTTGAAAATATATGTTTTAGGATAAAGTATTATGTCTGCCAAGAACAAGCGTCTGTTACATATATGATTAGAAATATTTCCAATTGCATTCAGGGTGCGCCATATTTTAAGTCAGTATGTAAACATTAAATTTTATTAAAATTTATCAGCTGATTGACTTGAATAGACAGTTTTCGAAACGTAAATATAGTACACATTACAATTCAGTATACATTTCTAACCATGAGTTGATTCATACCGAAACAACGCGCCGAAATATTGACGCTGTACACTGAAAAAAGTCGTTCAGTTGTGTTAACTCAACGTGCACATCATAGAAAATGTCGTGGCTAACAAGCACAGTCTGACAACTTTTTTCGTCGTTTGGTGCAGAATCTTGCGGTGCACGGGGCAGAGATCGTCCAAATGCCATTCATCAAAGGCTAAGACGATCCACTGCTTGAAGCGGTAAGAGAGAGTGTTGCCGAGAACCCACAGTGGGACAACCCCTTTGCGGCGCATTTTGAAGGATAATTTGCATTTGTATCCGTATAAAGTGCAATTGACTCAAGGAATATTGCCGACAGACAATACGGCAATATTCCACGTCGCTTGCCAAATGGCGAAACATTCACACGAATGATAACCGACGAGGCCCATTTGACACTATCTGGCGCCGTTAATAAGCAAAATTGACGCTTTTGACAAACGGAGAATTCACACGAGATCCATAAAACACAATTGCATGACCAAAGAGTGATTGTTTGGTCCGGTGCTTGCTCTAAAACCAACATTTTATCCAGAGGAAGCGAAACAGTCGAATAAAGTTTCTGTAAAGAAAACTCCCTGGACGTATGATGTCAAAAAAAAAAAAAAAAAATGGCGACATTGACTGGCCACCCAGATCTCCAGATTTGACTCCTTTGGACTTCTCTTTGTGGGGGTTATTTGAAGAGCAAAGTGTACGTCAGCAATCCCCAGACCATTAACGAGCTAAAGGCAATCGTTACCACCGAAAATACCGCTTGACCCCCGAGGATGCTCAAAAAAGCTATGAAAAACCCAGCAAAAAGGGCACATTTTGCTTTGACAAAGAGAGGAAGTCACTTGATTGATGTTGTATTCAAAAAACTATTCCAAATAAATATTAAAGGGCCACCCAATTGTGACGTTTGTAAGGGCCTTTTTCAAACGATGCCTCATTTATATATCTATACTATTATATAAATGCAGCACAGCATAGGGGTACTTTTATTTTGAAATTTTAATAAAAAGTTTGTTTAAAGTGATAAGTTTTTAAAAAATCCTCCCCGATGCCACGAATTGCTTGATAGTTATCTTTTCATATGTCTGTGTTGCGAGAATTTTAATAAACTCCATGTTGTTTTCTACTCTTCTCTTTTTCCGCTCAGTCAGCACAGCACAACATAAAAAACAGATGAGCCACGCGCAAGGCGAAAAGAGAGATACATATAAATGCAATGCTGAGCTGCAAAACAAAACAAAAGTGGGAACCAGAATGGTGTAGCTTGTAGTACGTAGTATGACCTGTCAAAAGTTTAAAAATGCTAAATGTCTGTGGCTCGTAGCTGTAGTTGCGTAGTAGTAGCGCAAGTTAAGCTAACTTTAACTTTTGAGTACTACGCTGCTATGAAAATTGTATTAATGATGCTTTTTTTAGGATTGAGTATATCAAATCGATACTGTAAACGATGTCGGTACCGAAATAAGTGTTCGAAATTAACAATATTTGTAAAATCGAAAAACTTGCTCATCAAGTGCTCTCTGAAGTGCTCATTCCATTGCGAACATATTTTTTGGTGTAGCTTGCTACACACTGAACTTCTGATGAGGTTACTATATGGAATTGCTACAACTACATCGCATTCTTTTCCACGCTAAAAGCAAAAAATGTTTTCTATTTCGTTTGACATGCATTGTCTTTAAGGCTTATGTCACACAGTGATCTTTTGAACGACGTTTAAAAGTTTTTGTTAGAAGTAAAAAAACGTGTAAACGCTCTTTATTGATAAAAAAAAACGTCAATGGCAAAGCCGCGGACCACTGTGGGCTGCTAGTTACAAATATATTAGAAATGTTCTATACATTTCATAGAAAGGTCGTTGTAAGCTATTGAGTAATGCTATTTTCGATTGCACTTTCTGAAGCAAAGGCAGTTGCGATGTGTTTTGATTCATTCCATCTGTTTCATCGGCTTTTTTGAAAAATTATAAAACTGTCAAATTTTAATTTTTTCGACAATCAAGCCATACCCCGCTTTTGTGCATAAAAACATTGAAATTGTCACAAAAAATGCATTGGAAATGACGCAATATACCAAAGACATGTTTTATGTAATTAAATGGTGGGATGACATAACGTCAACGGAGATAAGGTCCATGGACTTAATGTATACTTAGAAAAAGGGCATAATGTCCATGGACCTTATGGCGTTTTCAGATAAGATCAGCATGTGATCTATTCGACACCAACACCTACACTCAAAAAAAAATCTCATCAGTTAATTCAAACGATATTTTCGGTCACTTTACCGTCAATACAATTGTTGTTGCAGACTTACTATTTTTTCGTTTGCAATTGCTGATCAAATATTTCAACTTAACAATTTTTGCGATCACTTTACCGTCAATACAATTGTTGCTGCACAGTAACTATTTTTTCGTTTGAAATTTCTGATCAAAAATTGAAACTTCACAATTGTGACAATAAACTGTAACGTTTCGAACAGTTCTGACTTTAAATGTGGTATAAAACCGGTAGTAACCGGAAGTATAAAAAAAAAAAACGAAATGGCTATTTCAGCCCTTGAAAGGACTTTGACCGAGCTTCTAATGATCAATTGTGTTGTGTGTGTTGTGAAATGTTGAAACACAAATGATCGAGATCTGGACCTACATGTTTTATGCCGACTCTGAACGGCTTATGTTCTCAAGAATTGTCTGCAGAGAGGTGACGGCCGAACAGAAAAATTAATTCAATTGAAAAAACTTTCTGTGTCAGATGGGGGATTCGAACCTGGGTTCTCTGACGTATGAGCCACACACTCTACCCACTACGCCACGGCCGGTAGTATAACTACTCGAATATTAGCCTACTGAAAATACAATTAACACAATACCCAAATGCGATTTCATCGCGCCAAATTCAATAAATTTATGCGGACTGTTAAAATTCAGTATAAGAAGATAAGTGCTATTTTTATGAGAAACTGCACTGCAAAAATTGTTATCAAACAACTTCTGCAGTATAGCTACTGTAAGAATATTACTCAACAAGAGTTACAGTAGGTTACAATTCCTTAACGGAATTGCAGAATTAACAATTTTTATAGTTTGGCTCGTTTTCAACCTACAGTTTACCGTCCGTATCGGTAGAATTTACTGTACATTTTTTTCTGCGTATAGAAAATACGCACTATATATACGCACTATATACGCACTATATAAATACACTCTAACTTCATGAGGTAAATAGCCCTACACCTAAATAGGAAAACAAAAAAAAAAAAAAATTAAAAAATTGCCCCAATTTTGCGTTTCGTTGCATTTCATATAAAATGTTGGGGCTTTTTTAATTTTTTACATTTACTTTTTGAAGATAATTTCATTTAAATGTTGACCGCGGCTGCGTCTTAGGTGGTCCATTCGGAAAGTCCAATTTTGGGCAACTTTTCGAGCATTTCGGCCGGAATAGCCCGAATTTCTTCGGAAATGTTGTCTTCCAAAGCTGGAATAGTTGCTGGCTTATTTCTGTAGACTTTAGACTTGACGTAGCCCCACAAAAAATAGTCTAAAGGCGTCAAATCGCATGATCTTGGTGGCCAACTTACCGGTCCATTTCTTGAGATTAATTGTTTTCCGAAGTTTTCCCTCAAAATGGCCAACTTTTTGTTGCCAAAAATGGAAGAACTGAACTTGGTTGACATGTGGTTTCAACAAGATGGCGCTACATGCCACACAGCTCGCGATTCTATGGCCATTTTGAGGGAAAATTTCGGAGAACAATTAATCTCAAGAAATGGACCGGTATGTTGGCCACCAAGATCATGCGATTTGACGCCTTTAGACTATTTTTTGTGGGGCTACGTCAAGTCTAAAGTCTACAGAAATAAGCCAGCAACTATTCCAGCTTTGGAAGACAACATTTCCGAAGAAATTCGGGCTATTCCGGCCGAAATGCTCGAAAAGTTGCCCAAAATTGGACTTTCCGAATGGACCACCTAAGACGCAGCCGCGGTCAACATTTAAATGAAATTATCTTCAAAAAGTAAATGTCATGGACCAATCTAACGTTTCAAATAAAGAACCGATGAGATTTTGCAAATTTTATGCGTTTTTTTTAAAAAAAAAGTTATCAAGCTCTTAAAAAATCACCCTTTATGTTTGCTTCAAACGGACATAATAATAACATAATATAAAATAACGGACGAATAAGCTGCAAGTACAAGAGGGTAGAATTAGTGAGGGCAAATAATTGTTTAACCGATAAATCAATCGAACTTAACGATTCGATTCTATCAATCTAATGGATCGATTGTTAATTGTAATTAATTGCAGCAAAATTAACCGATTAACCGAATAATCAATTAATCGCATATTTTTAATTTTTCCATTTCTTTGCCTTATTTGTTTAGTTATTACTATATTTCTAGCGGACTCGGCAGACGTTGTCCAATCTTTCGTGCATTTAGCGGATTTCTACAACTCGATCACAGCGACAGGCAGTGGCGGATCTACATACGGGCTCAAAGGGCTTTAGCCCTTGGAGAATTTTAGGTATGGGAAAATAATGAAAATAAGCTTTTAATGTTTTACGAATATATTTCAGTAACTGCTTTAGTTGTTGTTATTAATATGTATATATGAAATATTTGCACATATATGTATTTTCGTTTTTTAGTTTGTTATTGTTTTTGTTAATCTTCAGCAAGATACAAGATATATAATACAAAAAATTAAATTACACGAATGCAGGTTTACGTATACGCAGATTGGAGACTGACATGGTTGCTATTACAAATTATATTTTTTTTTTAAATATAATAAATTCGAATTATTTAGTGAACTAATTTTATGTTTACATATTTTATATATATTTTGCTTGTTCAAATTTAAATATTCAATTATATTTAAACTAGCTTATACCCGGCGAGCTTCGCTGCGCTCAGCGCTTATCCACTAAAAGAGGGCGTAGCTTTAGTGAAGCCATGCTTTTATAGTAAGTTCGTACCGAGTTTCATTGATGTGTGACTTATTTCAAAAGCTATACCGAAAATTTTGGCTGCTGAAAAAGTACCACGTCCCTCGTCCAACACCCATAAAATGTTGCCTGTGGAACGGCATGTGTAAATTGAGGTCGTTTACTGAATTCCGAGGCTGTGCGACCAACAATTCCAAAACTGTTCGATATCGAACATTTTAGGTGTATTAAAGGTGCCTTTTACGATCGGCACCAGACTACACAGGAACCCTCTCAAGAATTTGGTATAAAAATTGGCTTAGTGGTTTCGGAGTTTTTACGTGATATACACATATACCAGCATATGTACATACATTAAGTCGCCTCACGTTCTTTAGGAAAAAAAAATTGTTCAGTCCGGTTCTTCAAAATAATCCATGGGTTATGTTATGATGATTCCCAAAATATTTCTACTAAAAATATTGGCTGGTATGGTAGTTAGGAAAAAACAAACGGTCAGAAATAAGAGTAATGAAAAAATCTCTTGCATTTCCGTTGGACCAAAGATAATGCGGATTTTTATGGATTGTTTTAACTTTTTTCATATTATTTTCACTAAAACTCAAACGAATTTTTTCCTATACTAATTTTAGTCAAATAAATTGTAAAATGTAAAAAATGTGTAAGTTTTTTTGTAATTTCATTCAATTTGGTTATTCGCTTTACACAATATTTTATCATCAATACATAATTTATTTATTTGATAATTTATTTGACTAAAAGTAACATGGCAAAACAAAAAAAAAAAAAAAATATAATGTGGATTTTAGTGAAAATAATATAAAAAAAAGTTAGAAAATTAATGAAAATCTGCATTATCTCTATTCCGACTGTAAAAATTTAATATTTATTGGTGCAGACTGGAAGAAATTTTTCATTACTATTATTTCTGACCGTTCGTTATTTTTAACTACCACACCAGTAAATATTTTTATAAAAAACTCAATTTTTAGAGCATGTTTCCAGCGTTCCGTGTCATACTGGTTGAGGTGCGTAGCTTGTATGCCATAGAACCCAGGTTCAAATTCCACCTAACACAGAAAGTTTTTTCAATTGAATTAATTTTTCTGGTCGGCCGTGACCTCTATGCAGACAATGGCAAACCTCAGAGAGTAAAAACTGGCACGAAAAGCTTCTTGAGAACATAAGCCCTTCGGAGTCGGCATAAAACTTGTAGATCCAGTTCTCGATCATTTATGTTCAAACATTTCACAAAACGCACGCATAAGAAGCTTGGTTAAAGTCTTTTCAAGGGCTGAAATGGCCATTTCGTTTTTGTTTTTTTTTTTTATTTCAAACCATTCCAGATCGCGGATGGCTATCGCTGCAGTCGAAATATTTGGGGAATCATCATAACATAAAGCATTATTTTGAGAAGCCGACCCGAACACCTTTTTTTTTGTGAGGAGCCTTAGTATACATGCATACATTTTTTACAGATAGATGAGCAGAAAAAGTAAGCATGGCAACATTTATATATATAGTGACCGCCACTTGGTCCCATTGCACCTACATACCAAGTTTCACTATCAAAACGCGTACAGCTCAGAAATTACAATGATTTCTGAAAAGTAGGCGTAGATAAAGAGTGGCACGCCCATTTTTTAAGGGTTCTGACAGTAACTACATACCAAGTTTCACTATCAAAACGCGTACAGCTCAGAAATTACAATGATTTCTGAAAAGTAGGCGTAGATAAAGAGTGACACGCCCATTTTTAAAGGGTTCTGGCAGTAACCATATAAACTAATCTACCAAGTTTTAGTCTTTTACTGTAAAAAAAGTCCGATATATATCCTTCTTATGGATTTGTGGGCGTTCAAAGTAGGCGTGGTAACATTTATATATAAAGTGACCGCCACTTTGACCCATAGCAACTACATACCGACTATCATAACGTTCACATCTCAGGAACTAAAATTATTTCTGACCGATAGCCCTGGCAGCTAGTGCTTACTTAGTTATAATTTTTAAATTGTAATTAACGATTAACATAACATTAACATAACATAACATAACAACTATAATTAACATTAATAAATAAGTAAAAAAATAAATTAAATAAAATTATTTCTGAAGAGTGGGCACAGATATAGTGCTACCATGCACATTTTTTGCAAAGCTGTCGAGAGTAAGCGTATGAACTTAATTACCAAATTTTAGTATTTAACGATGAGAATCGTCTGATTTATATAAGTTCTATTAATTTGTGGGTAAAAAAAACCAAGTGGCGGCCGTGGCGTAGTGGGTACAGTGTGTGGCCCATACGCGAGATAACCCTGGTTTAAATCCCACCTGACACGGAAAGTTTTTCAATTGAATTAATTTCTCTGTTCGGCCGTCACCTCTCTGCAGACAATGGCAATCCTCAGTGAATAAAAACTGCCATGAAAAGCTTCTTGAGAACGTAAGTCGTTCGGAGTCGACATAAAACATGTAGGTCCAGTTCTCTATCATTTGTGTTCAAACATTCCACAACACGACCAACACAATTGATCATAAGAAGCTCGGTCAAAGTGCTTTCAAGGGCTGAAATTGGCCATTTCGTTTCTTTTTTAGTCTTCTACGGCAAAAGCCGTCTGATTAAGGCATTTTTACTGATTTGTGGGCGGTAAAAGTGGGCGTGACAACGTTTATATTTACATAGTGACATAGTGACTTTGACCCATAGCACCTGTGTACCAAGATTGACTATCAAAACGTGTACAAGTCAGGAATAAGCATGATTTCGATAAAGTGGACGTAGATATAGTGCGGCCAGGCCCATTTTTTGTACATTGACCGACCGTAACCATACAAACTAAATTACCAAATCTTAGTCTTCTACGGAAAAAGCCGTCTGATATAAAGCGTTTTTTCTGATTTGTGGGCGGTAAAAGTGGGGTGACAACATTTATATTTACATAATGACTGCCACTTGTATCCATATCACCTGCATACCAAGATTCACTATCAAAACTTGAACACCTCAGGAATTAAAATGATTGCTGAAAAGTGGGCGTAGATATAGTGTGACCACACCCATTTTTTGTACAGTTACCAAAAGTAACCATCTGAACAAAATTACCAGCATTTTTTTTTTATTTGTGGGCGATAGAGCCAATTTAGGTTGTATGGGAGGTACCAAACTCCCTTGTCCAATTAACACCAAACTTCACAGGAACACAGGAACACTTCCAGAATGTTGCTTCAGTATCCCTAAAAATTTCAAAAAGTTTGGTTCGGTGGTTTTGGAGTCTATACGTGATATACACACATACCCACATACATACATCCATTTTTATATAGGGTGGTTAAATTTTAAGGGCCGATGTTGATTTTGAATAAAACACAAATTATTTAAGAAATTATTGTCACTTATTTTTATTATGATAATATTGGTATAATTCAATTATGTATGGAACAAAATATCGGCCAAATGGTCGCCGCGACTTTGGCGGCACACCTCCGTCCGATGGTCCAAATTTTCGATGACGCTGAGGCATAAGTGAGGTTCTATGCCGTTAAATGTGCAGAATTATCTCATCCTTTAGCTCTTGAATTGTTGCTGGCTTATCGACGAACACCTTTTCTTTCAAATAACCCCAAAGAAAGAAGTCCAACGGTGTTAAATCACATGATCTTGGTGGCCAATTGACATCGACACTACGTGAGATAACACAGCCATTGAATTTGTCGGGCAAAACAGCCATTGTTTCGTTAGCTGTGTGACAAGTGGCACCGTCCTGTTGCAACCAGATATCGTCCACATTCATATCTTCCAATTCGGGCCATAAAAAATTCGTTATGATCTCACGATAGCGAACACCATTCACAGTAACTGCCTGACCGTCCTCAATTTGGAAAAAATACGGCCCGATGATGCCGCCAGCCCATAAACCACACCAAACAGTCACTTTTTGTGGGTGAATTGGTTTTTCGACAATTTCTCTTGGATTATCATTCGCCCAAATGCGGCAACTCTGCTTATTTACGATTCCACTTAGGTGAAAATGTGCCTCATTACTGAAGATGATTTTCTTCGAAAATTGATCATCCACTGTTGCCATTTCTTGCTACCATTCTGAACATTGACGACGCTTGAAATGGTCAAGAAGCTTTAGTTCTTGAGTCAATTGCACCTTGTAAGCGTGTTTATGCAAGTCTTTATGCATAATGTTCATCAACGACTAGCGTGAGAGGTGCAATTGTTGGGCACGATGACGAGTTGAGGTGGTCGGCTCTTCAGCCTCATTATCGCGAACAGCAGCAATATTTTCTGCAGTACGAGCTGTACGAGCATGCACTGGTGTTTTCCCATCTCCTACAGACCCGGCTTGCTCAAATTTTTGCACGATTTTTCCGATTGTACGCCCATTTGGACGATTAAATTTACCGAAAAAATCACGTAGTGCACGATATGCATTTTGATTTGAACGCCCATTTTCATAATAAGCCTGAATAACTTTAACGCGTTTCTCGATTGTGTATCTTTCCATGGCTCAAATTGAGTTAGTCTGAAATTGAGAAATGTCAAATGAAATGCAGAAAAAAACTTGACGTTTAGGTGTGGTTCACATTCAACATCGGCCCTTAAAATAACCACCCTTTATATATAGATATATATAAGTTCTTTACTACAGGAAAATTAACAAATGCATATTTTTCCGAAATATTAATTTTAATTTATTAAACAAAAGATTGCATTATATTTTTATTAACCAACATAAAAATTAACAAGAACAACAAATTCATCAACAAATATATCAAACAAAAAGTTCAACGTCCACACTTACGATACTATCGAAACTGTCTTTTTTTATTTATTTTTTTTTATTTTTCGATTAATCGATTTTCGGTTGATCGAATCTAACCTAACTTTTTCGGTTAATCGTGCCATTACTAGGTAGAATTCAACGCAGGCAAGAGCAAAAAATGCATTGGACATCCTGAATGACAGTGTTTTATTGTACGGAGCTGGCATTAATGATTTTGAGTAAGAAATTAAAATTATAAAAATTATAAATTATAAAAAATTATAAATAAAGCTTTAAATCGATTTTCTGGAAACAACATTTTTGAAGTCGGTGAACACTACGCCACAAAATCTACTTGACCGATCGTTTTGAAATTTTTTACACTATTTTCACACATAAATCAACAGGTAATGCTGAAGGGTTTTTTTTCATGTTTTGTGTTTTTCCTAATTTAAAATAATAAAATAACCAAAATTTTTCAACGAAAATCGCGTTTTTGACTTCAGAACGCTACAAAAAAAAAAAAAAATATATTTTTTTATACATTTTAGACTAATTTTTTTAAAATGATTGTTTTGTTTTTAAACAGATGATCCCCTAACCTCTAATCGTGTTCACCGCAAAACAATTCTTTTTCGAGGCACCTCCGGAGAATCGCTGCCACGGATCTATTTATCGATAATTTAAAATTTTTTTTTTTCAAATATGCCTGAGAAGTCAAACTATAACATGTATATGAAATAAATACACCATCATTATCCATGTCTCCAAAAGAAAAATAATGAAAATCTAATCTACTAATCTTTTCCGGCTTTAAAACAGTACCATCCCCGTAATAAATACAAATTTAAATTTCAGCGGTTCCTATATTATGAGCCTTACAGTTGTGGTTCTTTTTAGAAAGGAAGAAGTAAACCTGACTGTCTAGGCAATTGCTTACAGAACGTAATGTTCAATAGCAATGAAAAATGTGCATATACTTGCCAATAGAAAAACAATATAAAAATATTGAATCTCGAAATGCTTTCTTTCACAACTGGACAAATTAAACCTTATATCGGTGATTCCATATCAAAACGCCCACGTTTCTGACATCAGTTTTTTTGAAAATTTTGAAACTCTCTGGGTTGAAAGTTGTCCTGAAACGTAATTTGCATACTTCTTTTTTTTATTTTTATTTCTTTTGAAAAGACATACACTCTAAAAAATTGGAATATACCTGTAACTTCGCTGTAACTTCGAAACCATAAGCCGTACAGAAAAAGAACTTGCATATATTTTAGAGACCTTGAATGGGTCTTTCTTGTGGTGTCCTTTTTTGGACTGTTTTTAAAAAATTTTTTTTTAATTTTTGAGTCTGAAGTTATTTGTCACTTTTTTGTAATGTTTGCAGTAAATTTTTCACCTTTTGGACATAATATCGTTATAATACATTAATTTTTAAGGCTCACACAAAATGTCAGCTTGGGATACCAACGATTGCTATTTTAAACAAATTTTGAAATAAATGCCTACAAAAGATTTCTTACTTTAAGAACTCCATATCTTTATATATAAAATTCTTCTGTACATGACATTGTCACTAACCTCCTGAATGGCTATTATTTTTACATTTATTAATTAACGCATACGTTTTTCCAACTTGGTTTTGCCAATTTTTATTTGGGTGATAAATTAACCAAATATTTGGTAATTTATACATTATTTAAAAAAAAAAAATATCATATATATAACTTTTTCCGGGTTTCTGTTTTTTTTTCTTTTTCTGATTTGAACCCACACCCACCGATACCACCGATTAAGAAGTCACTACACTACGCATCGAGCCAAGCTCCTTCGTTACGCAGAATGATTGATTCAATATCAATTACAACTGAAGCTATGCTGCAGCGTAATACAATAATATATTAATAGATTTTGATTGCATGGCTATCAACAGAATACTGTGACATGCTGCATCTGTTAATACATCATCTGTTAACATAGGTGCAGTTATTTCACCAACCAGTAGCAGGGCTTTTTGGATCAGTGCGTAGAGCGATGGACTGGCACCAAAAATTCCAAGTTCAATTCCGCACGACGGGAACAGAATTTTTTGTTTTCTTTGTTTCTTTTCTTTTTGTTGATGAAATGTAATAAAATTTACTGTTGTGAATATTAACGTGTGTTTTTTTATTATTTTTGAATTTAAAAGTTATTTTAATACAAAAAAAAAACCATTAAATTATCAAATCTATCCTTCTATCGTGTTTAACGACGCACTAGTTTTTAATTTTTGCAGAAAATAACTCAAGACTATGCTTAAGCCATGCATACTAGTTTTTTTAATAAGTGTTTTTGGATTTTGGGCTTAAGTTAATCAAATATTTTTTTTTTGCAGGGTATCGAAGCATGTGCTTTCTAAGCAATGTATTAAACAATAAATTGCTTAGGTGAATAAGCATAAATTTATAATTCTCATACAATTCTCTTTACCCAAGCCGAATTAGATGATTTAACTATTGCTTTTTTTCTCGGTGGTCCTTATGACGAGGTACACTTTTACGCAAAAATTTGCATTGTCCTAACACAAAATCCATTTATTCTTTCATCAAAATGAGGCCTGGAGGAAAGTACAACCAATTTTGCTCACTTTAATTTGATTTTATTTAAAAAAAAAAAAAAGATATGCGCTGTTTTACGAATGTTTTCGATCAAGCATCCAATCACAATAATCTCAAGGGATTTGTCAGAATGGCACGTGTACTTTCTGCTAGAGTTCTTGTGCATGATGAATAAATGCCTATATTTTAATTAAAACTAAGTGCAAAAATTCAGAGATCAAAAGCCTTTAACACACGTTGCTGCAGTTTAGCGGTCGCAGTTTCATAAAATAAAAATAAACGTGCACTGCACACCCAAGAAATTGTCTTTTAACTTGGAACTCGCAAGTGTGTCACTTTGCAACTAACATGGGAACGCAGATTTATCAATTTCAATTTCATCCAATTGTGTCGCATGATCGTAAGCAGAGCAGTAAAACTGTCGACAACAACTCAATTTGCGCCAACAGCTACAACTTATTTTTAAATAGAATTGCGGTTCATGCTTAGCATGCTGATGTTATTCAACAGAATTTATTCGGAATTAGGATGATGTGCCGAAATGATTTATGAATTGATAAAAAAAGGGAGAAGAATAAACTTATCTAAGAATGAGTACAGTTGCAATTGAACTAATTCCATGTATTAAAAATATCAATGGAAAAACAATTAAAATCTAAAGAATATTGACAATGCCTTCGGTACATTTTTCAATGCGTGTGAAGAAACAACATCAAGTGACAAAAAAATCCTAAACTGTCGCTTTTCAATACTAGAAAAAATAATAAATAAAAGTGCGCTTTAAGAGAAATAATAACTTTGGAAACCAGGCCCGTAGCTACCCAGGGAATAGAAGAGGCTTAGCCCCCACGCGCTTGCTTGCCCCATGCTTTTTTCTAATATATGAAAAGGATATAAGAAAAAGAAAGGAAAAAATTAAAAGAGAATCGAAAACAACGCAATAAAGAAAACTATTTCTACCATAGTTAAAGCAGCGTTTAAAATTTTTATTATCATGTTTTCTTTAAAAACAATTGCACTCTGCAATTTTTTAATGCATTTAGTGCAAAAAAATCAAGTCGGCTGTGATCGAATGGCAGAAACAATAAATTATTCAATCCATCAGACGCCATGATAATACGCCGCATGATTCGTGTCAAGGCCGAAAGTGATGATTCGCATACTTTACCGCACGGGAAAGTTTCGAATGCTGCAAAAAGGCTGTACACGTTTTACATTCCTAGGCGCACCTTTTACAACTCTGTCAGTACCCCAGTCTCGATATTTTCACCTTCCGGCCTTTCAAATTGTTCACTTTGTTATTCTTTGCACTAATTTCATCTATATACTCTATTACATCTATATATACTAAAATTATTATTTCAATCCTTTTGGTATATAAAGAGTGGATGCAGTACTGCTTTAAAAATATTATTTGAGAATTATTTGCAATAAAACTAATTTAGCATGAAAATATGACTTTATGGTACAGGGGAATGTCTCAGGTTGTGAGACACTCCATTTTTTTCTATTTAGTTGAAACAGTAATCCTAATGTTAGTACTGTCAATGGCAACACTTTTCATAATTTTACTTCTGCTATGTCATCGCGCTGGATAGACGTATTGCTTGATATAAAATTAAATATCTTGTAAAAAAACGGTAAGAAAAGTAATATAATTTTTTTCAAAGCAGTAGATTTGGTTGTGAATCGGTAAAATAGCATTAGCAATCCATATGCTTAAATATGGATTGGGACTTGTAGCTATATGTAGCATATGAATATTATCGTATGTTCATATTCCTAATCAGACCCGGTTATGAGCCACGCAAGTACCCGGCTGTGAGCTAGCTTAAAAAATTAAATATTTACTATTTTTTTGATCAAACATTGTCATTTAAATTAAATTGCAGCGAAAACATTTAATTACTTGTGTACGTTATACATTTAAGTTATTTTTACAGGTCAGCACGCGCTTGTGTACAGGGCTATACTGCTCAAGCACTGTGCTTGAATAATTTTTCTTTATTATTGTAGATTGATTTTAAATGTTCCTTTTTCTATAAAAAAAGAAATTTTATTCATAGCTTTTGAATTTGTGTCGATCTCCCAACTTTTTTGATTTTCAACTGATTTTCTGGGTTGGCTCATAGCCCGAGACACATTTTTTTTTAAGCAAAAAATAAGGTTTTTGGTAATCGTTCACAATTTTATTATTTCTAAATAAATCGATAAGGCCTCTTTAAAAAAAAGTAAATTGAAACAGTCTGTTAAACAGTTAAGACAGTCTGCAAGTCTTATATGCCTGATTCCAAAACATCCAAAATAAACATCCTAAAATCGATATGCCAGAAGAACCCAAAGAGGTTGTCTTTGATAATTTCGCGAAAATTCAGAGATGAATGTATTGAAGTACATTTGTGTTATTTATACTTTAATAATTTGATACTTTGATTTTCAATGAAATATTATTCTGGTTTTCTTAGTTTTAAGTTTTTCGTGGTCAAAATATCTATGAATAATTTTGTTGAGTCGAAATAAATTTTTAACTCAATAGGTTATGGGCACAAGTACGTTTCCAATCGCAATATAAATAGTTTTAATGCAAGTGTATAATATTTAATTAAAATAAAATGGATTTTGCAAAATATATTCGTCCATTATCCGTTGAAGCAGATTGGCCGATGTGGAATAGAAAGATTCGTGATTTGCTAGACTACCACGAAGGTGCGTTAGACGTTATCGATCGAAAGCTTGTGAAACCAGATCCTTTAGTAGCAGGAGCTACGGCAGTGCAAATCAAGGAGCATAAGGACAAGACTGATTTGTACCGTAAGGCGAATAGCTACGCAAAGTCGATGAAAACGAGTTCAGTCACTGATGATGTGTTCTAGAAGATCATGGACAAGCAGACAGCACAAGAAGCGTGGGAGGCGCTTAAGCAGCAGTTCGAGGCAACGTCTAAGGATCAGTTGTTTAAGGTGTGCACTGATTTCTTTGTTTTTAATTGGACTCTAGGCCAGGATGTATCCACAGATATCGCAAAATTGAAAAGTATGTGGATAGAGCTTAACAACGGTCTGAATGCTAAAGGCGGTATCGAGCTACCAGGACTTATGTTAGTGTGCAAGACACTGCATATTTTGCCAAAGCAATTTTCAAACATTCAACTCAAGTTGGATGTTACTTACTAAGGACGAAGAGAAAACGTTTGATGAGCTTACAATGCAGCTGTGCATGTTCGAGAGGAACTTTAGGAAGAGCGAAGACAACGAAAAGTTTCAACAAGAGGCGCTGGTCACAAACGCATACAAGCAAAGAAAAGATGTTCTCCAGAAAGGGACATTGGGTCAATGATTGCAGAAAATGGATAGCGGATGGAAGACCTGCAAACGCAAGTAAAGCCGGATGTCATGATGGAGATAGCAGGGCTGCACTGATTTCTTTAAGCAACGAAATAAGTACAGCTGACTTAATTGAACAAGATTGGTGGTGATAATGGAGCCACGAGACACGTGACTCATTCTCCAAATTTTTTCGTCGAGTATAAAGCTTTCGACAGCCCAAGCAGCATTCAAGCAGCAGGAAGGGAAACTCTGGCGGCATACGGCAAAGGCACAATTGGCGTTTTGGCAGAAGTGAATGGCAAAATTCATAAGCTGACTTTCAAGGGTGTATGGTATATCCCAAATATATCAAGAAATCTGTTTTCTGTTGTTGCAACTCAACATAGAAATCCGTTCACAATTGTTGGCTTAAAGTCGATGGCAAAATAGTTCTTTGCGGCGCTCGTGAAAAGTATGGAGCATTATACAAGATTGCAATCAAACCAATTGTTCCAGATTTCAAAAATACAATAAACATCGCAAGCTCAGACAGTTCGATTCTACAGCTATATCATGAGAGATGGGGTCATCAAGACAAGCGGCACGTCAAGAAAATGCTATACAGAGAGCTAGGTATCAACGTCAAACTAGATAACGAAGTATGTGAACCATGTATTTTTGGAAAAGCACATCGTTTACCATTTGGAAGCAGAAATAAGTCTGAGAAACCGGGTCAGTTGATTTCATAAGATGTCCATTCGCTGACTCATTTCAGAAAAAACTTAATTTTGTTGTGTTTAAAGACAGCTACACTAAATATCGTTATGGCTTAATAATTCGAGAAAAGTCGGAAGTCAATGATGTGTTAATTGATATGATTACACATGCTAAAGCACAAGGACATACGATTAAGGAGCTACTCAGTGACAAAGGAGGAGAGTTTGACAATGCTCAAGTCAGAAAGACGTTGAAGAGACGTTGGAGTTATAGTTCATGAATGATCATAAAGTATTAAAAAATGCACATCCAAAAGAGGATGTGCACCTGAAATACTCTTCACAGACCTGTATTTTACAAGTGACACTAGAAAAGCAACCACGTACTAGATGTCACATTCACAAACACAATAGGATTACTCTGTGCCCTATTCTATAAAAGCCGTATGTAATAAGAATTCCATACTGCCCTTAATAGTACCAGTTTGGCTACCGGTAGATGGCGTACTTCATTACCATCTACTGGTCAAGACGAGATCTATCCTATCTCTTGCATACTCATCAGGTATACTGCGCGACCCCGCCGGTCAATCTAGACCTGTGCAAGCGATGTGCACAAGCCACAGCCAGCACGAGTCTCCCCGAAGGGCCAACCCATGATAGTCACCTGGGCAACTCGGTCCCGTCAAAATGGGGGTCTACAACATCGCAGCAAAGAGACAACAAATTCATATATACATATATAAAGAATTTTGGTTTTTGACTGTGTACATAGCACTATTTCGTATTTGACTGGCACTTCTATTCAAGGCATGGTACTCCCACCATACCCTAAACGAAGTGCCTACGATTTTTGACCAGCTGACTTGCAGAAGGTCCTCACAAGGTCTTGTTAAAGACCTAGCCATTTGCCCGTGTCCTAAGACACCAATTATCCCTTTATTGACCATATAGATCATGTCTCAATGCCGTGGATAGATAAGGTCACCTCATTCGACGGGTTTGACTATCCCTGTGCTAACAAGTTATATGGACCATTGCTATTCCACCGCAGGCTTTTTTCACAATGATATACATAGTGACCTGCTACCAAGATGGGCGCCACCCCGAGCTCTTGGTTGGCTCTAACCTTTTACGGTTTGGGACGTATCCCATAACCAACCCTCCTCCCCTATCCTGGCTTGGGACAGGCAGGCGCAAACCTGGCGCAGTTAGACAACCAAACCATAGTAGAGATGGCAAGAACCTTCAAGTATTCGAATTCAGATATAGTGTTTCCTGAAGCGATTTGGGCAGAGTTAGTAAGCTCAGCTGTTTACATATTGAATAGAACCGGAAAATCATTAGTCGATGGATAAAGCCTGTACGAGCTCTGGATGGGTATGAAGCTAAGAATAAAACATCTAGGGATCATTGGCTCACAATGCTATGCTCATGTTCTAATTCAAAAGCGAAAAAAATTGGACGTGAAAGCGGTGAACGGGTACCTAGTTGGATATGACGGTGATGAGCGATACAGGGTATATCTCAAAGAAAGTCACAAGGTCATTTTATCCAGAGACGTTAAATTTCAAGAAAAACTAGGAGAGTGTGATGAAAGAGTTCAGGTACCCATAATAGACTTAAAGAATAAACCAATAGAAGTAGATGAAGATATGCACGAAAGTGTCCAAAAATCACAAAAGAAATTATAGAAATAGATGACGGCACAAGTGATGAGTACCAAACTGGAGATGAATCTGAAAGCACAGATGAAGAAGAAGAAGAGAGATCGATCTGAGCTTTTGAAACCGCAGAAGCTAGTTGTGGCAGCAGAAGAGTTCATGAACGTTGATAAGAATCCAGATACTTATTGTGAAGCAGTAAACAGTTCGCAGAGTGCAGAGTGGATAAAAGCAATGGAAAGTGAAATGATATCATGACAGGAAAATCAAACATGGAAGCTCGTATCATTACCAAAGGGTGCTAAGGCTATACCATGTAAGTGGGCTTTTCGTTTAAAAAATAATCCAGATGGCAGTATTGACAAGTATAAGGCACGGTTAGTTGTCAAAGGATTCAGCCAGCGTCATGGAATTGACTACAGCCAAACGTATAGTCCAGTAGCAAGATTGGGTACGATTCGAGCAGTTTTGAGTATTGCAGCAAGCGAGCGGATGCATCTATCACAGTTTGATGCATCAACAGCGTTTCTTTATGGAGAGCTAGAAGAAGTTGT
The DNA here is from genome assembly GCA_914767935.1 of Coremacera marginata. Classification (NCBI taxonomy): domain Eukaryota; kingdom Metazoa; phylum Arthropoda; class Insecta; order Diptera; family Sciomyzidae; genus Coremacera; species Coremacera marginata. Next base: position 81,573,021 of record OU612047.1, on the reverse strand, counting down.
GTATATGAAACAGCCAGAAGGATATGGCGATAGCACGGATCAAGTTTGTGAGCTGAAAAGGAGCCTTTATGAACTTATGCAAGCGCCCAGGTGCTGGAAAAAACGCTTTGGAAGTTTCCTTGTTAGGATTGGATTCAGTGTACGCGAAGCTGATCCATGTTTGTATATAAGAGAAGAGAATGATAGAAAGCTCATATTGGCTTTGTATGTTGATGACGGCTAAGTAGCAGCAACAGATCATAGAGATTTGGAAGTTTTCATGAAAGAGTTGAAATCGGAGTTTAAGATAGTTTTAAAGAGAGCAGAGTACTTTTTCGGCCTTGAGATAAATCAGTAAGAGGAGAGCATCAAAATAGATCAATAGGCGTAAGCACGAAGGATTCTCGATCGCTTCAAATTTTCAGAATGCAAGCCGGCTTCCACGCCAATACATAAGACATCTGAAATTTCAAAATCAGGGAAAGAAGATGACAAGACTAGCAAGTTTCCTTATCGACAAGCAGTGGGAGCCCTTATGTATTTGATGCTTGGAACAAGACCAGATTTGGCGTACAGCGTTGGATATCTAGATCACTAGAAAATTCATCAATAGAAGATGTTGCTCGAGTCAAAAGAGTGTTTCGCTATGTTGCTGGATATACTGGAGTGCTTTAGTGATGCAGATTTCGGTGGATGTACAAAAAAAGCAAGATCGACCTCAGGAGTAGTAGTCTCACATGCTGGTGGAGCTATATCTTGGCTAAGTCAACGACAAGCTATGGTTGCAACATCAACAACTGAAGCAGAAATTGTTGCAGCTAGTGAAGCCTCCAAGGAAATTATTTGGTTAAGCAGATTATTTAAGGGTATCGTCAAGTCGAAAAAGGCACCGGTTCTTCAAGTGGATTCAGCAGATTTGATTTGATTGGATTCAACAGATATCAACAACGGAACAAGTTGCTGCAGATGTGATGACGAAACCATTACCCAAGACTCAGCTAAAAATCTTGTGTGTTAAAAGGGCAGTTTTATAAATTTTTAAACTAAATAAAAATGGAAAGTATTGAAGTACATTTGTGTTATTTATACTTTAATAATTTGATACTTTGATTTTCAATGAAATATTATTCTAGTTTTCTTAGTTTTATGTTTTTCGTTGTCAAAATATCTATGAATAATTTTCTTGAGTCGAAATAAATTTTTAACTCAATAGAATGAAGTTATAGTGAACAACGTGAAGGTGTTGTTTCTTTCTATTTATTTTTTCATTTGTATTTTTAAAACAGAAATAACAAATTTTTAATATTCCTTTTAATCGTTTCGTTTTTATTTGAATGCTTACTAATAGCAAAACAAAAATATAAAATATATATTGCGACTATGCATTTCTTCTTTTTAATTTTGCATTTGTTGTGGTTGAAAATTGCTAAAAAGTTCAATTCTTCTGGTTGTCTTTTTTGTTTGATTTTTTGTCAGAACGTCATATCGGACAGCCACATTTTCAAAGCTGGCTTATATAAATAACATGTTTTTCGTTCAGTGTATGGGTATTAAAGCACCCACGAGATATATGGGGAAGTCCCAATGTGTCAAACGTTTCATTCGGACGCTCATTTTAAAAATTTTGCATACGATCCAGAGATATATTTAGAATTGGTGTATATTATCGAAAAGCTATCTATTGGTAAAATAAAAAAAAAAAAAAACAAAATAAAACGATTTTTATTCAACTTAATTTTATAGCAACATTTTTATTTTAAACATCAAAAGTTTCACGAAACGGAAGTCATTTTGGAACTAAGTTCATACTATGTCTAGATCTGCTTTAACTAAAACGTTTTCTTAAAACGATTTTCTTACTAAAACGAAAAACTACATTTATGAAACACTGCGGGCGATTTCATCATCATGGTAAAAGAATTAATGTATTAATTGCTTAAATTAATAAAATTTAAATGTTTCTCCAATATAATATCCTAAAATTATACGTTTTTATAACTTTTAATTTTTCACTGTGGTTGAACTTTTTTGAGATTTGCCCATATGTAATGTGGTTCTTTCTGATTATCTTGGCTACCCGCACATTTTCCATTAGATTGAGACTAAAAAATAAGATCTAAGAATAATACTTGGTTTAATTGCTCTATAACTCTATATAAATAACAGTTTTAATCGGCAACATGTAATCACTGTCCATTTTGAAATAATGTTCAAAAAACTTTCGGTCCGAAACTACAGATCACAAAAAAGTTCTCATAAAAATTGATATTGGGTCTTTTTTAACTGTATCCATCTTGATAAAGAAAGGATGAAAAAAGTCTACATAGATTTAAAGGTTTATGAAACCTTAAATTTCCTGACTTTTATACTTGTATATAATTTTATAAATTAGAACTAGTAAGGAATGGATCTTTCACTTTTCATCACTTTTCAGAAATAATTTTAATTTTTGAGATGTTCCCGTTTTGATAGTGAAACTTTGTGCTATGGTGCTATAGTGCTATGGGTCCAAGTAGCAGTCACTATAAATATATAAATGTTGTCACGCCCAATTTTACCGCCTCCAAATCAGTAAAAATGCCATATATCAGAAGGTGCTATTATAGAAGGCTAAGATTTGGTAATTTTGTTCATATGGTTACTATCGAAAACTCCACGTAAATGGGCGTGTAGCACTTTTGTTATTTTTTCGTTATTAATAAGGTGCTCCAAGTGGCAATCAGTATATATATACATTTTGCCAATCCCGCTTTTAGCATCCACAAATCGGTATAACTATTATATATTAAACCGTTTTGGTTGCTTAATACTAAAATTTGGTTAGTTCATATGCTTACTCTACACAACTTTGCAAGAGATAGGCGTGCTCGCGCTTTATCTGCACTCACTTTATATTTTTTTTTTTTTATTTATTTGGATGCTAAGCACTTATGGCTTTATAGCTTTCAGAAGGGCTTGGAAATAACTCTTAAAAAATAATTTTCTTAAGTTAAGGTTTTTTTTTCAACATTTTTTTTTAGATACAAGGAGTTATTATGTTTTTTCAAATTTATACAGCTTATTTAGCGTACATAAAAAGTACTTCACAAAAAAAATTGTTTTTTTTTAAATGGTTTTCAGACTTTAATATAGAGGGCGCTGAAAATGACATTAAAAAACAAGACATCCAAAACGGTTCGATGTATATCGCCTTTCCCATGAATCTGAAACAAAACATTTAAATGTCATTTTAAAGTACAGACCAATAATTTGGCTTCCCCCTTCGTACGACCTCCGGAGGATTTTTAAAATTTATGACGAAAGTTAAATTAAAAAATTAAAAAAGGAGATAGATTTTCGCGCGCTTTTTTGTCTATAAAAAATAAAACAAATAATAGTAGGTACTAAAAGAGATGCTTAAAGAATAAAATTACAAACAAAATGAAAAAAAATCTTCGAAATTGAACCAATAGGTTTTGAGTTATATATCGAACAGTTTAAAAAAATTAGTTTTGAGGAAATCGCGTTTTAAGCTTGTTTTTCGAAATTTTTAAAATTATCGCTTGATAAACTTAGTATTATTTAATCTGCAATGCCAGGTATCATTTTAGAAGCATGTATGTATATTCTAGAAACTATGCAGTATATATTAAACAAAGAAAAAAATTTTATTTAATTTTTTTTAAAATTTACACGTATATTACACGTATATTACGTATATTACACGTATATACCTTAAGTCTGACTGTCAACTTTTCATTTAATGATAAAAGTTGAAATCTACTTTCTATTTATACACATACAAATATAAGTAAGTTAAGAGTTAACTTTTACATTTAAGAATAAAAATTATTCCTTATATTTTACTTTTATTTAAAAGATTTTAAATGTAAGATTCTTCTGAGACTGTTATTCCTAAAAAAGGACATTACTTCCCTTATCTATTATATGCAGATGACTTAAAAATGTACCACGTAATTTATTCTGAACCTGATGCGTAACCTGTAACGTTTTTACAATCGAAACTACTTGCTTTAGAGCAGTGGTGCATTTAGAATAAACTATTTCTAAACGTAAACAAATGCTACTCAATAACTTTCTCCCGAAAAAATCTCATCGCGAATAGCATTTACTTATTCATTGGTAAAGAACTTAAAAATATTAATCATATCTTCGATCTTGGCGTCGTTTTAGACAATAAACTACGATTCAATCTTCATTATGATAAAATCCTAACAATAGCCAGTAAACAACTCGGTTTCATAAAATGACGCGCAAAAGAGTTTAAAAATGTGTGGGTTACCAAACGTTATATTGTTCTTTAGTACGCCCACTTCTAGAATATGGATGCATTATTTGGAATCCTGCTTTCGATGTACACTGTGAGACACTGAAATCTATTCAAAAGCAGCTCCTCCTTTTTGCTTTAAGGAACACCTACAACCCCCGCGAATACAATACCCTACCATCCTATGAGTATAGACTTAGCTTGTTTAATTTGATGCCTCTATCAACCAGAAGAAAATTACTCAACTCATATTTTACATTTGACGTTCTCAACGGTGTTATTGACAGTAATACAGTAATTATACATCAAATAAGATAAAATTCAACGAATCCTTAAGACAAACTAGGCACACACGAATGTTATACGAGTATCAGCACCATACTATTTACGCCAATAATGAGCCAATTAATAGGTGTTGCAAAGAATTTAATATTATCAGCGTTAGCTACTCACCCTACATATCCAAATTCTCCTTCAAAAGATATCTTTACAAGCTCCTATTTCCGTCCTCATAACCTTCTCTGCCCTATAATTGCAATCATTAGTTCAGCTTTTCCTTAGACATGTAAGTGAAATCATGTCAACCGGGTAGACGGCCTAAGCCTACACTGTTACCCACAACAAAAAAAAAAAAAAAAAAAAAAAAATAGGTTAAGCATAGGTTCAGACTAGAATTAAGATCATACCTTGCTTGGTTAAGAAATAAATAAAAGTTTGTGTGGACTTTTTAGCTAATTCGGATAAACGGTTCTTCTTCTTCACTCTCATTATTTGGAATGCTCACAAATTCTCCCAAAAGCTCTTCTTATTTTGATTTTGGTGTCTCAATCTCAATTGGCGTAAGAAATGTCAATGGAAATTCCGTTCATATAAGCAAGAATTGAATTGAATATAGAATTGAATAAATTACGTAATGTACTACAAAATTTTTTTACATAGCTCTAATGTCGCTTTAAAGTAGGCAGTATCAGCTTCTATTTTTTTTTTATTCAATGACGAAAGCTATAGAATTACGACTGTAATTGTGATCACAGACGGACACACGAACAGGCAGGCGGACATGGCTAAATTGGCTCAGGTGATGAGCTGGGCTGATCAAAAATATATTATCATATAAATATATCATATACGTTTCCTTACCTGCCACTCCTCCTTATGGGCGTTACAAATAGAGTGAGAAAGTCTATATACCCCAGAGCGTAATGCGTGAGGGGTATAAGAATAACTGTGTACAGAATATCACTGAACATGTGAGCGACACTAGTCTTTCATATCGCTAAGCCGCAGATGTACGGACATTTTCTGATCGAGATACCCGTATTTTTGCTATGTTCACTCACAACATGCTATGTTTAAGCGTAGCTCATGTTGACGTTAACAAGTTGTTCATTTCGTGTTTCCCTTGTATGTGGGTGGATGACATGAAGTCAAGCGGAGGCCATGATTTCTGTATTTGGTGACGACGCTGAGGATGATGACGATGATCATGGCAAAGGCGCTCTGCACTTCATGTGATGATCGTGTATTCTGAAATTAAGAAGCCAGCCAGTTTGAATGCTTATTTCTTGCCAGAGCCAAAGTCATCTCGGCGTCATCCTCATATCATTCCAATTAAATTTGAATTTATTTCTACAGCGATCTCATTTCGCATCAGTTCGCATCACAGCAAAAACAAGACAATGCCAGATACGATCGTCAAAATATCTCGAGTCTTGTTTGTTGCTTTTTCTAGTGCTGCTGCCTTTTGCTGTCATTGTTGTTCTTGAAGCTTCCAATTTAACACCTTCGAATTCAGATGTTGCTTTATTTAGCATCATGAGTTACAGTTCGATGTGGTGCACACGGATGTGACTATGTAGCGGGGACGGCGTGAATTAAAAAAGCGAGGTGCTCGTAGGTCACTTGGTGCTACTGAGGCTTGGTAGCACCAAGTTTTGTGCAACCTCAGCTTCATTAGCAACCTCTGGAGCTGACTTTTGCAGCAAAATAACTCGGGGCTATCCTAGATTATAGGTTCACTTAAAAAATGAGCAAGAGGAAAGATTGAATAAAGTGAACATTGCTTCAATGCGTTCTATGTCTCAGCGAAACATTGTTTCACTTTGGAAATTAGAAAGATTTATCTTATATCATTTTTTTGTAAAACGAAACTAACGTGCATTTCACTACAGCTTCGTTTAAAAGCTGAATGTCAGCTGTTTTCGCTTGATGTTAAAATAATTTCATGGTCTAACGATAACAACTGATTCAGAAATGAACGACAACGTAACAGCAGTGCAAATTAGGCTTTAGGTACCAAAACATTGCAAGTCTGACCGCGACTGTTAACAGACGTGTGAAGTACAACTTAAAATTTTAAAACCAAAAACAGAAACCTTAAAACAAAATCAAAAAATAAATTTTTAAATCAAACGTAGATAGGATTCAAAGAGCCAAGAGGGTTCTGTTTCAGTGTAGACGCGTTTGTGGTCTCAAATGCGGCTTGCCCAGAGGCTATGAAATTGGTCTACATTATGATTAAGATAGAAACAAAGAAAACAATGAACAATGAACAAAATTAAAAAATTACATATGGTGTATCGGTGATTCCATGCCAAATCGGACCCTTTACGAAAATCACATATTTGTAAAAATTTGGTTCCTTGCATGTCGATAGTACATAAGAAAATAGAAATATTTGCATATATTTCTTAGATTTTTTTTTTTGGCAAGTTATACATAGTGGAATATTTAAAAAAAAAGAAAACAAAATTTTTCATTCGAACATGTAGTAAAACAACTATATTTTCAAAACCGTTACTTCTGCAAAAAAATGCCAACACTTTATTGAAAAATTTTAATTTTTTTGGCCACTAATGTTTCATTCATATTCAAAACATTGTCGTATTGAGGTATTAATTTTGAACGCATTCTTAAAATTTCATGTTGAAGAATCAACGCTTACTATACGATTTTTTTAAAAACTGCCTACACAATTTTTACATACAAAATAATTTAATTTTTAACTAAAAATAGGATTTTAAGTATTTATTTTTTACTTTCTACGGTATTTTAGTATTTTTGAGCTAGTAATATACCTAGTAATAAATATAAAAACAAAGTTGCTTAGAATCAAAAAACTAAGAGAAAGAAACAATCCTCAAAGGCCAACCTGAGAAACAATGAGTTCCAGACCCAAGCAGAAACATTAATCAAATACTGTTTTGTTCATCAGATGGCAATAGGTAATGAAATGGGCATTGACAATAAATTTACTTCAGGGCCCACGGCCTTTTCTGTTTTTTTCATAATGTGTACTTGGAGCTCATAAATCCAATGCTGTAAACAAGGTCGGTCTCAAATACATTTAAACAAAAATATCCATATTTTTTATGCAGAAGAATAGTTCTAAGGATAGTATATACCAATTTTTTAATGAATTGTTGATATATAAAATGAGGGCAGCAGCCGAAAGATTTGTATTAAAAATCGTATGATTTGATTCAGTTCAAATCGCCGCGGTTCTTAATAAAAATTGTTCGCTTACTCTTATGAATGTTAAGATTTTGTCATAATTCAACTTCAACCTATGTGGGTTAAGGCTGATGTATTTTTCATGATAATTATAATTGTATTTCCTTGATATATTGATCATGTCGAAATTTTGTTGAATTAGCTTCCACGAACTTTAAAATTTGCACTGAATTTTTAAACTTTCACGATATTTATCATGACCAGACCGACAAAATTTTATTGCACCAATAGGCTGATAAGTTAAAAAATTAAAGTAAAAAAAATATTTAGGCGTGGTCCCTAAAGTAAAATTATGCCGGGTAATGTAATGTCGGCTGCAAAGAACTAATTTGTTTAAACTTCATCAAATTATAGCAAATAATTAAACCTTCAAAGATTCTGTTTTTTCGTCTGTTGATATTTCATTTTTCTTACGTTTTAAGGTATTTTTTAAAAAAAATCTGCAGGTGCCACAAGCTGCGTTCCTCTTCATTACTGTTTATTTATTTACATGCGTCAAGTTAACTTAATAGTTTGAAACGAACTTTCTTGCTAGTTCATTCAAATCACAGCATTCACCCATTTTCTTACGTGTTTATCGTACTCTTTTAGTTTAAATTGCAGAAGCAGAAAACTAGTTTCAACAGTTTGCAAAGTGCTTCGGCAGTCGAGAACTTCAATATACGTCGTTTTGATTGACTGAAACTGTTTGTAAAGTCGAAAGTCAAAGCAGCAGCAGTTGTTCAACTTTCGTAAGTCGAAGCAATTTTTGAAGTGAAACTTTTATAGCCGCGTATAAAACAATACGCCGAGCTAGATGGGGGTAACGAAATGGTTCTTATGAAAACAACAACAGAGCAATTCGCCGTATTGGTTGTATAAAAACAAAAATATGGCTATTTAATAATTTTTCATATTATTGCTTTCACCGAGGATTTAACACACGATGCTTGGATCCATAGTCAGCTGTTCTACCAACTGAGCCACGTAGACATATCTATTTGATTAGCTCATACTTACGTTTAATTTTAAAATCAGTAGTTCTTGTCTTTCGTTTATGATTGAATCGAGTCTTTCGTTCAATACTCTGAATGTACATTACGGTCTAAAAATTTGAATCTGAACGTAGCTTTTTTCAGAATATTAGCATACTTTTAGGCATTTCTCAAATTGAGTTTTGATAAATTCAGATTAATTGCATTGATTGATTTGGAAACAGCACATGCTGCAATATTAACGAATGCAACTTTGCATTTAAAATTTATTTTATTCTTAGATCTGTGAATTTTCTTATAAATACCATATCTTTCATATAATTCAAATGCACTCTTTACCAATAAGTCTTTAAATTAAATAATCACATGCTGTGGTATTTGAACACACAACCTAACGGATACAAGTTCTTATCAACTGAGTTACCGGACTAATAACTTTGCTTTTAAATAATTTAAAAAAACTAGCTGCATAAGCCAGACTTGCAGAATATTCTTTAACGCGTCTGGATTGTATTCGTATAATAACAGCCTTGCAGAATATTCGTTAGCTCATCTGCATTGGTTTCGTCAACATTAAAAAACAGAACAAGGAAACAACGAAAACAGTAAAACACACGATAACCGATAACTCTTATCTCTTGTTTTTCTTGTCGAAAATTCTTTAACGCATCCGGCATTAAAAAATTTGTCAAAAATTCTTCAACCTTTCTGCTTTGTGTTCGTTCATGTTTTCCCTACAAGGGCTTTTATTTCGGGGTAATTTTTTCGTTAAAAGTTATAATATATATGATTTTAAAAACGTAGTGTATTAATGACTGCATGACTTATATAACAAAGATTACAAATCAGAGATAGTCTGATTCCAAAAAACATGTTACATAAAATCAAAGAATATGTAAAAATGGGAAACAATTTTTTCATATTTCTGTATTGTTTGTTGACAAAACTTCCGCAATGATTCAATAATATATTCATGCACGAAATATCTCAACATTTCTGTATTGCGTTCGTTGGAATTTAATTTGGGATTTTCGTCAATGAAATGTATGGCTGATTCAGCCTATTTCTTCAAAGATGAAGAAACATCCTTCATGATTCGTGTATCAATTCTTTACGACTTGGACTACTGGGAAATATCGTCGCAAATGCAATATAAAATACGATGGAGGTCTTGTACCGAAAAACGCATCGACATTTTAACTGTTTAGGCACAGTAAATATAAACACACACTGTATAGCACGGTAAACATAAGGTCAGTGTTTCTGACCACGAAGCAAAGGTTTAGTGGTCCTTTCTGCAGTTGAAATTTTGTGCTTTTTTTTAATTAAAAATATTCACAATTATACCGGCAGTTTTGTTTTTTTTTAAGAAAAATTTAAAAATAAATTATATAAATAAAGCCCGAGTTATAATCGATTAATGATTATTTTGGATAAACAATAAATTCTTTTTGTCATCAATCCTATGAAATAAATTGAAAAATGTATGCTATGTTTGCTTTCGGGTTTGTTCGTACAAGGGAGGAAATTATGCTATGGTAGCACGTTGAACTTGCAGCCGAATTGTACGCGGTTCGATGCGAGTACGGAAAGGGAAAAATGCATTATTCCCGCCACAGGTTTTTCGACAAATTTTTTCTTTTAAATATTTATAAATAAAAATATAATTAACAAAAAATAGAATAGCAAGATCTATCGTTTGAGCTATGAAGATCGAGTCTGGGTACCACTTAAGTCGTCAAATTTAAAAAATAAATCCTCTTGATAACCAACTGTGTCACGAAAGTAAAAAAAAAACTGCGATCGAATTCTGTACGTGAATATTGAAGTTTTCAATAACTGTCAATAAACAAATGGGAAATACTAGTTGGCTTTAAGAAAAAAAAGACAATTCTTGAACTAATACTAGTATGAAGACAGACTGCTTATTAACCATTTGGTTGCACTGAAGGAGGGAATGTTAATAAAATAAAATAGCAATCTTCCTAGAAATTCCATTTTTGGGTAAAACTTTCACTTCTACCGTGTGAGGCGGCCACACACATCTTTTTTTTCAGCAGACGTAGCAGACTGTTTTGCGCTTATGATTTTTGCTTATTATTTCTACCTTCTTTTTCGATCACTCGCTTTGTTAAATTTTTGAAGCGAAGCTTTATACGCTTTGCTGTGATTTGCTTGAGTGAAATCTCAAAAACGACACTTTAAATTCGACAGCGTTTTCCTTAGAAATTGATGTTTTTTTGTTCCTTGCGTCTGTTATAAGAAGAAAATGTATTTTCAATATATTAAAAATATTTTTTCGATCTTCCGCTGGGATTCCAACTCGCATCGTTGTGATTAGGAGTTCAAAACACTATACACTGATTTAAAAGCCTCTGTTAAGCATAGTTGTTGATTCAATATCAAGTATGTATAACTAAAGCTATGTTGCAGTAGATCACAATAATCTCTTAATAGATAGAGGATTGTGTATTGGCTGTTCTACGTACAAATATGTTGCACATAAAATGTTCCACTTGCTACTACTTGCTACAAGATGTCACCAGTATCGGTGTTTTAATAAAGTACAACTGAACTATGTTGCAGCAGATTGAAAAATCTATATATTAATAGGATTGCGAATTGGCTTTTCTACATATCCAGATATTTAACAGCTATCCAAATATAAATAAAAAATATTGCTTCTACTTGCTACATACATACAAGATGCCATCAGCATCGGCAAAAGTTAACAATTGCCCACAAGCGCCTTGAAATAACAATGAATTTGGCACGGAATAAAATAAATAAAATATTGTGAAATATCATAAAATTTACTGGTGTGAATATTAACGTGTGCTTTTTAATTTACTTCGTTATTTTAAATTTTTTAATTTAAAAGCTATTTTATTAAAAACAAAAAACACTAAATTATTAAATCTATGAAACTGCAAAAAAACTTCACTTCTCTCGTGTGTCCAACGGCTCACCTGTGGTATTTTTTTTGTCATCCTGTGTGAGCCGCCAAAATCGGGTTTTCATCATAACTTTGGTTATTTTTGTCCGATCATCAAGTGATATACATATGTCGTTAAAAAGGCACTTATAAGCACTACAATTGTTTTACAGGTGTCATTGACCTACGAAATCAACTTTGTTAAATGATTTCAGTTACTGAAATTTTAACCCCCCTAAATGAAATTTTTTTATATTAATAAAAAGTTATTAGAAAACTTATAAAGTTTTGCCTTAGAAGTATTTACATTGCTAAATAAACAAAAAAGTTACAGTCGATCTAATCAAAGAAAAAAAAATTCTAGGGACCTGTGTGTACCGCCAAAATCGTAATCAGAGCGTCTTCTTTAAGCGTCCCCTTAAATAAAATTTAGCGGTATTTTTCTTAAAGTAGAACAGTTACATTGCATTTAAAATTCTATACCGCACTTGCATTGAGAAGTTAGGAATATTTTATTCCATTATTTCAGAAATAAAAAGTATAGAATAATTACATTACATTTTCTTAGTAATTTGTGAAAAAAGATTTTTTATGGCAGCGAATATTTTTTAGTTATTATTTCAAAGCAGAGATTGGAAATAAACTGTAACAAATCAAAAACTCTCCAAATTGAAATTCAAATGTAAAACTAAGAGCGCATTCAGCGGAGTCAACTTTTGTGAATTATTATGGTAGCGATACTTTAGTGAGGGATGTTTTTCTCTGAATGTGTTGTTACTCTAAGCATCAGAAAAGTTGTCAAAGTTTAGAATTTAGAGTCGAAGTTTAACCCTTACTTTCCTTAAAAAAAAGAAAAGATTATATTTATCTCATTATTTCACCATTCATTCACGCTTAGTACATTTCAAGCTTTCATGTGTGTGCATATTTTCGCATTGATCAGTCGTGTTGTTATTCAAGGCATTAACTTAGAAAAAAATATAAACTTGTAACTAAATTTTTTTGAGGTGTACCAGTTAAAGGTTAGCTCACTCAACAGTTGAGTTCAGGTAGTCTAGAATTTTTTCGCTCGATTAAATAGCGTCCGCTACCTGATCGGTTTTAGTGAGCACTCAAATAATTGTACCATCCAGCGAATTTTTACACAACTGTTACCAACTGTTGACTAAGCTGAATGCGCCCCAAGTGACTCAAATCTCAGCAAGCGCCGAATATAACGGTAAAGATCGAAGATTTTTTAAGTTTGTTTTTTTTTCCTCTCACATCTCTGCTTGCTTTGGTTTTTGGTGCTGCAAGCAAGCAACTTTCAAAGATCGCAAATTTTTTTGGAGCTTACTCCTTTAGAATCGATGTTATTGCCTTCGGTATGAAAATTTTATTGCGAGTGAAATCGACCGTTATCTAAAAAAGCAAGCGTTGCGCAGTCAGCGTTATACCAACAAAATATATACTCACAGCAGAGAAATAATAACAACGAAGAAATACCAACAAAATACACACAACAGCAATCAGCTATTGTTTTGCAAATTGAATTGCAAATTTTTGTAAAACTCCAAAAGTACTGAGCCGATTTTTATCAAATAAGTTTTAGAATATTATATTTGTGCTACAGCACATTTTCCTTTCAGAATTTTAACAGTAAGTATATTCAATTAAAATGTAAAGATTAAAATGAAGTCATACCCGATCCCACGCATTGCTTGGTCGTTTTCTTTTCACCAGCTTGTGCTTTCGAGAGTTTCAATAAATTCCATGTTGCTCTCTATCTTCTCTTTTTATGTTCAGCTAGCCACAGCACAACAAAAAAATTGTGTGTGTTTAAATATGTGTGCATTTGCAACGTAGCCGTTGCTCATACGAGTAGTTTATATTAAAGTGCGCTTTTATTATAATTGATAATAATATAAAAGCTTGGTTAATTATAAATCCAACAAGTTTAATTTCATTGAAATTAGCTAAAAATTTTGTCGAGTTATTTAAATTTTAAGCATTCATCTTTTAAAAACAGCACAAAATCGTTGTTTTTCATGCTGCTTTGCGTAAACTGAGTTTTTCGCAAATAAGATCAAGCAAAACATGGTTATTTTAGCGATTTTGTAGTGAAGTAGAAATACTTCAAATTGAATAAGTCGACGAATTTTCAACCGATTTCAATTAAATAAAACTTTCTGGATTCAGAATAAGCTAGAATTTGTATTTCAATGACATATCGGGACATTTAATACAGAATATGTCCACAAATTGAACTTTAATAGAAAAAATATGAAAAATTTAAGAAAATTTTTGACTTTTTCATCATACAGATCATGATACAATTATAAGGTAGGTGCATTAGAGACACGCTCTCTCTGACAACAAAACAATAACAAAGGCGTAGGTATAATGTCAAAATTAGCCGACGGTAGTTAAGGCAGTTTTATTTTGGCTGCTTATATTTTACTATCGAGGCGCAGCTGCTGCTGCTGTTTTGCTTAACAGCAAGATTACTGTAAAATAAGCGAATAAGCAAACAATCGCAGATTTCTTTAAAAAGAATAAATTTAATGGTTTTCAGCACCAATTTCCCGTGTCAAAATATATTTCAAAATAGCCGTATATAGTGACACAAATAAATTGGTTACTGCATTAACGAACTAAGTAGTCGAATGAAAAGATATTAAATGTGAACTTATATTTGCCACGTTCAAAGCCAAAATACAATTAATTCTGTATTATATCTAAAAAAAGTACTGTTCATTTTATAAAATTTGTAGGTTTTTGCTTACTTTTCTTACATAAAATCTGGGTACTCAATCTATTTATACGGCTACAAGTAAATTATACATCCCTATGGCTGAACGAGCAAACGGCAAATGTCAAAACTGACATTATACCTACGCCAATGTTTTGCTTTTTCATATTTTAATCTCCGAGTTGCACCTACCTTATAATTCTAAACTGTTACTGCTATTACGGGCAATATGTAATTTATTACATAATGCTCCTAATCAGCAGGGCACTGGATGATGCTTTGTGTTTGTGAAGCAGCTTCCATGTTCGTGTTTCCACACCGGATGCCCCGTATGTTTTACTTGTTTAAAACATAAACGGGTCCGTGTTGTGGTACAACACAAAGTTCATGGTTGTCTGTTTCATGAACTATTACCCTAGGTTTTGGATAACCCAAGTTGCTTAAGCCTTACGGCAGGTGCACTTGACAATTTCAAAATCGTCGACCTTATAATTCTATCATGATACAGATGAAGGATTGCGCTTAATACAATTTTTGAAAGAAGAAGATAATTTAGATTTAGTTTCCGGAAGTACAATGGGAACGACTAGATATGGTACAACCATTAATGCTATGTTTTCACGATTACCACGAACCTAATATTTCAGTATTAATTTGACGTTACTTTTAACGAAATGCATCAATTTACCTCGTAATGAATTTATGTAATAATTATATTTTAAAATTGAAAAAGTATACAATCCTTTTACTAATATAAGAGATGCCTTTATTCACCTCTCTACCTACATCTTAAATTTCAAGGTAATCGATCTAGAGGAGTAAACTCCAGTCGCGCGTCGGAGCTGACACGCGCACTTCTTTTTTTAATTGATCGACTGTAGATTTTTTGTTTATAAAGTAATGTTAATTCTTTCAAGGCAAAACTTTATTAGATTTTTAATGGCTTTATTATAAAATAAAATTAATCTCACTTAAGGGGTGTAGAAATTTAGGGGGTAGAAAGGGGGTGAAATCATTTAATAAAGTAGATGTTGTAGGTCAATGACACCTTTAAGGCGGTCTTCTCATTCAAAACCCGTTTTTTGGACCCTTTTTAAAAAAATTTTTATTTGAAAACGCAAAGAATAATTGAAAACTTTTTTTATTTATTGTATTACAAAAGGTTCAAAGTAAATAAAAAAATTTTTTTGCCTCGATACGTGGGCTGTTCAAAAAGTAATGAGACTTCAAAGTTGGTGGTGAAAAAAAAGGTGTCGTCACGGCGGCCACGATTCCGGGTCTCCGGAGCGTCTGAAATGAAAAAAAAACGGGGTTATAATCAGTATAGATGTAATTCCCGGGTGAACCTCGCTTAATTTTGTGATTTTTTTTGACAAAATGGTGGCCATTCAAAAAAAAAATTTCAATTTCGGGTTTTTTTTTTGTAGTTTAGTGTAAAAAAAAAATAGTAAAAAATTTTTTAAAATTATGGTCGAGGTTCACCCGAGAATGGTGACAATTCTGCGTCGATTCCACTTTGTTTCATGAAAATCGGTTCAGTTGAACTGGAGATATCATGGCCGCCAGTTCGAAAAACGTGGGTTCGAGATAAACGCGTTTAAAGTTTGAAGTAATTTTTTTGGGGAAAAAAAAAAAAAAATCAAAAATGTTTAAATGCAGTTTTAAAGAGCTGACAATTTTTACTTACAAATATTAGTCGGCGATGCCAGCTCCATACAGGCCACCTTCCTCTTTTTCGTAGAAACTGCTTTCTGCTGCCCTCTCTGCTCTGCGAGCCGTTCTGCCAGCTTTTGATGATGCCGCAGCTCGAGTCTCTGATCGGTTCAATCTGTCTTCATTGCGAAATAGTGCGTATTCGTATGCGTTTTTGCCAATCGCAATACCCATCAAACCCATAATTTTAAGTATGGGTATAAAACCGTCGTTGAAGAAGCACGTTGCAATGAAATTGGCCACTTCGATGGTGCGTGCGCCTGAGTTGATGTGTTTGGGCGAAAGTGACCAAAGAACAGAATTGTAGGACTCATTGAAATTCTGAGTTTCAGATCCAAGGCATCTTTCAAGCAAATTATCTGCCGACAGCGCTTCGTAAGCTGGTTTTATTACCTCCATCATCTTCTTGTCGAGAGGTGCATACGTGTGGTGAAAGCTATGTAACGTACCTTCAGCAGCTGCTTTCTGCCATGCGCACCAGCTTGACGCACCGGTGAGGCAATTTTGGTGTTGCGGTTTATCATCGGTGGAGCAATTATGGTAAAGAGTGGCCCAAATTTCCTTTTTCATATCCTCCACGGAGTCAGGATGACGGCGGATTGCAAGGCCATAATATGTGGTCAACTCGGATATTAATTTGTCGGTGAGCTTGCCCGCACCTTTGCCTCCAATGCCCTTATTTTCTTTTTTTATTTTTCAAAGTCGCGTGCCCATTCGCTTCTGCACATGCCCAATGCATTCTTTCTTTTCCACTATAGGGTCACCGTCATAGGGGTCGACATCTAATACACCTTTGAAGGTCTGCGAATCACCATCGCCGATATACTTTACATATTTTATGCCGTGTGTTTCAAACGACCTGGAGAACATCTCTATTACAGCGTCCACCTCCATTTTCCCAGAGCTTCCTTCATGGTTTATGGTGCATTCTTCGTCATGAGTATCAAGTCGAATTTGGTAAGCCTCTGGCTCTTCTTCCTTCTTGGCTTCCCAATATTTGCAGCTGATACACAGACGAGATTTTACGACAGTGTCACCAATTTTTTTGGTATGCTTGGCAATCAAAGTTGTGACACCATAAAGGGAAGCAAAGCCACGCTTCTTCCAAGTCCCATCCCCCGACACAGTAAATAAAGTGGGATCGCACTCTGGATTCGCTTCGATCATAGCCTCTTTTTCTTCTCCAATAGCTTTTGAAATGACATGTTCGTACATGGCTTTTACAGCAACGTACAAATTTTGTAGCATAGTATAGTACAGATTGTTGGACAAACTTTGTCCGAGGTCCATGAGGCCACAAAACATGGTTATACCTTTTGGCCCAATCCCTAAAAGCCGCATGGCAACAACCAAGCGTCGATTAATTTCATATGATTTTCCGATCATAGGTGACGAAGGAATATATGTTGTGCGTGGGCAGGCGCAGTTCAAAGCGATTTTAAATCCAACTCCATTTGGTAAGGCTTCTGAGAACTCAATTTTTTGCTTTCATGAGGCACAAATTACCAACGCTGACAACGTGGTAAACACAGAACAGAACTCGAGAATGCAATACTTCAAATTGTTTTTGATTGATACTTCGTCGTCTTCGTTATTCTTGAATTTCTTGGCCGATGTACTCGTATATTCAGAATCCTCTGGTCCAAGATGCTGATTTTCACTAAACCCGCGTTTTTTAGCACTATTCTGACGCTCACTTGGGCGTTTTTTTTTTTTTTTATTACTTTTCCGATCCATTTTACAAAAATCACAATAAATTTATGAAAAATTTACTTTTCCGTTCACTGAAGCGCACGCGTCTGTTGCTCAACTCGATACAAACTGAACTAAATGATGCTTTTAGTTGAACACCTGGACTCAAAAAATGCTTCAACCCCTAAAAGAAGCAGAAATGTGTATTCGTATGTTTGTATGAATATGTGTGCAAACACGTTTTTACCTAACAATAAACATTTTCAACGGAATTCGGTGGTTACTTTATGCCGCTTCGTTCGAAAATGAGTCGAAAAAAATAGCTCATTTTGACGAAGACCTTGCTTCACAAAAAAGGCTGTATCTTCTAAAGTATTTCGAATTTCTAAAAATCCTTTTAGGGGCATATTCACAACTACCCAAGCTATAAATAAATGTAAAAAATAGTCGAACAAAAAAAGTTGCTCAATGAGAAGACCCCCTTAAAACAATTATAGTGCTCATCAATACCTTCTCAACAAAATATTTCATTTGATGATTGGACAAAAAATACTAAAGTCTCTCGGAGTAAGCATTAAAATAAAGGGCAGACTTTTCGAACTTTTTTTTTTTGTATGGAGACCGACCCACTCTAGTGGGACATAAGTCTCTTAAATATAAAATGCCATAGAAGCTTCAGTCCTCAAATTGAAAACGGGAGTAAATACAATTAATCATATCACTCTAAGAAATATGAACAAGATTGCATTATGAGGAGTACCACCTCCAATACTTAATATGGGAACAAAATATGGGATCTATAAAACAATGGGACATGGCACTTCCCCACTGTATTTAGTGAACTTTATATCCACAAAGACCACTTTTGTAATGTCATATTTTGTAAACAACTGAATCTATGTAAAATATTAACGTTTGAATGAATAATATAATAAGCATTTCTCCTACAATCTTATGTATATTTTTTTTCAACCAACGAGAATTCCTACCTAAAGTGCCAACACTGACGCAATCACCAGTACCATTAATGAGTTGCTTTCGTTGATTTTGTTTCTTATAAGCATCATTCTTGGCTTTGATTCTTTTATCTTAACAACACCTTATAAAAAAATAAACAACTGAGCAATTTTTTTTCAACCGATTGTTGACTAGAAACTCAATGTTTCTAGTTTACTGCATACAAAATAGAGATTCATGTTTATCTACTCCGAACATCGTTCGGTTAGTAAAATAAAACTAAGAGCATAACGACTTTCATATAAATACACATATGTATGTGTAACGTGCCAAGTTGGAAAACTTGTGTATAGCATCAGAGCCAGAAGACGAGGACGAGGAGATATGGCAAGATCACCGTAGAAGTCGTTGGAGCCTTATGATCACACTTGAGAGAACTTGTTAACCTAAGCAACAAACACTCATGATGACGCTGAACGATCTTAAATTATTTGCCGTAAAATATATCGAGACTCAGAATCCAATTAATCAAAGTCGCGACAATTTCTGTCACCGATTTTTGTGTAAATTTCGAATGTGATGTCGATTTCGATCTTGCCTGCAGTGAGTTCAGTTTCAGTGGCCTGCACAAGTCTAGAAATTCTCATGAATCAAGTTGATCGCGAACTGTGAGTGTGTCGCGAATGTTTTCCAGAAATAGAGGACTGCGTTTACAATTTCGAATGATCCAAATAAGGCAAAACCTAAACATAAGCGTAAATTAAATTCGCACTCCAAATTGCAAAACTCTCAAATTAAATGCGTATGGAATTCAAAGCATTTCTTAACTTTTTTAGAACGACCACCAGCTTTGTGCCCTACAAAATTTAAGCATCGTGTGGACCTCAGATATTATTTTATCTTATATATTGCGGCTACTTCCTTAAAAATCATGGCCAACAATTTGCGACTCGGTGATATTTATGAATGAAACATACAAGAGAATCCTTGATCTGTGATCCACAACATCCGCTGTTGTTGTCTGACTATTTTTTGTTATTTAGTCAGAAGTTAAATGGTTGCGTAGCAATGTGTTTTAGAATTTATTTTCTGTCAAATGTGGGAATATCATGGTATTTCCTTCGGAAGCTGATCAACACAATGGATTAAAAGGTGTTTTAAATTAATCCCCATTGTTTTCATTGATTTATGTCTGCATTGTGAGTGGTCAGCAGACATTTGTAAGGATTAACAGATAAGTTTGAAATTAATATTATTCCAAAATATATAGAATTATATTGATTAAATTGGCTAAGGTTAGTCACTACACTGATGAAAAAACTAAGGAAATACTATCTCTAAACTTCTAATACCTCCCAATTTTCTAGACTTTTCCAATGGGACTTTTCTGTTAAAATAATTCCAAGTAAGTGGTTCAACTGTGCTCATAGTAAAACTGATACAAGCAAAATACAGAGAAGGTTTCTGATCACTATGTCAGGGTCGTAGCTAGAAAAATATTGTTCGCAGAATTAAATTTTTTTTTTTTTTAAAGAAAACACTCAAATTTAAGTAAAAATTAAAAACTTATGGAGGGAGGGGAGGAGGATTTTGAGTTAAATTTTTTCTAAAATTATTTTTTTTATGTAAAATCACAGAAGAAAAAAAATCAATAAGCTTTTTTTGATATTCTGAAAAGTGCCCAATTTGACCAATTAAAATAATTAAAAAAAAAAAATTAAGTTCAGAACCCAAAAATAGTTTTAATTTTTATTATTATTTTAATGTTTTCTTATTTTCTGATAGCAATATTTCGCTAGCTACGGCCTACAATCCTGCAAACTATAAGAGCACTTTAATAACTGCTGAAAATAAGCATAAATATGGAAGCATAAATAAATTTATTTAAAATTTTTTTTTTTAATTTACAGTGATTACAGAATCAATGAATGTTATGTCTGATTACCGACTACTTGATTTATCAAAAACAATACTGTAATTCCTTCTTAAGACTACTTGATTTTTATAATAATCATATAATCACAAAGCATGATTTCTTTATTTTTTATAATCTCATTTAATCACATAGCATGACTACTTTATTTAAAGTATTTTTTTTTATTTTTTTTTTGTGTGATTTTTTTGAATATTTCAAAGAATCAAGTAATATGTGAAATCTGACTACTACTATCTACTTTTGTAGGCTTAAAACTGCCCATTATACTAATGAATATATGTACGAAATTTGGTCGAAATCGGACAAAAGTTGTAGACTCCAAGTGACTCCGGTGAAATCGGACAGATCTAACTACAAAATTAAAAATAAAGTGCCACGCCTCCTGTCTAGTACCGCTCAATTTTGTAAACTTAAGGCTGCTCAAATTACCCAGGGTCATATGTGCAAAATTTGGTTGAAGTTAGACACACGGCGTAAAATAGTTTCGATTGAAAGTAAAATGCCACGCCCACATTTCTAGTCTAAAGACTTCACATTTTACCGAAGAACATATGTGCAAAATTTGGTATAGGTCGGACAAGCGATGTGGGTGGAACTTGGGTAAATACAGCGGGCACTACATACATAAGGCGGGGGTTTTGATAAAAAATCTATAAGTAGATACCAGTAATAACTGAAAGAAAGGATATGAAAATTTTTAAGCAAATCCGTTTTCTTTTAAGACTATTTGTGAATATGCCGGTTTTTAAATGACCATGAGATAGATGAGAAGAGTTTACTTAATTTTTTTTTCAATTTTGAGTACTAAGTGTTTTGATTTTTGCCTATAGTTTGTTAAAAATGGTCCAAATTGAGAATTTTTAATTTCTTTTAAAAAGTATTATTCCGAAAATTAGCACAAACAGTAAAAATGTCTGTGACAAAATTTTACTAATTCAACAATATTAATGTGAACGGTAAAAATAGGTTAGATTCCTTGCAGTTTATTAAAATCAAAATTAAAATCAGCTATGAAAAATGCAAACATTTTTTTAATAAGTTCAGCTGGTGAAGCTGTATTCACAACATTTATGGACATTCCATATAAACGGGAGAAAAAAATTTTAGTCTTTAGATTTGGTTTCTTTTTGGCTATTTTACGCTTTTGTGGATCCCCAGCTTGTGTACAACTATTTGAACCTGAGTGAACCCTAGTTCGAGTTATCGTTAAGGGCTGAAATATTACTGTTCTCGAACTTGATTTCGACAATTTAAATAAATTCAAAAGAAAATATTTGAAGATCTTTAAAAATTTAACAGTTTCATTTTCTCATGGTTCAATTCCAATAACAATTACTAGATATATTTTTTTTTTTATTAAAATTTTTTGATTAGAGGAATCGACTCCGATAAAGTCACATTTAAATTTCAGACTATTTTTCAAAAACCGTAATTCGAATACTGGTTTTTACACAGCACCAGTTTCTTATACCCAATTTATTATATAAGATATCACATGAAAATAAGTTCATGTTAATATTAAAATAATTACTCAGCTAGATAAATTTTTATAAAAAGAAACAGTAACTTTTTTGAATATTTAAGAATTTAATCGGTTGTGGATTTATATTTAATTTATTTGCATATTAAAAACACTAAAAACAAAATTTTGTGAACTTCTAAATTGTTTTTTAATTTTTTAATATAATAAAAATAAACATTTTTAAAATGCTGAAGCTTAAAAAACTGTAATTGCTAGTTTTTTTTATGAAAATTTGGGAACATGATTAAAAAATCATCAAATCACTACGAGTATAAAATTGGACTGTATAAAATGTTTTACAAAAAGTTTTTCATATTTATATTTAAGGTGATTTTCTGAAACCTGTTATTTGGAAAAGGCTTTGCACAGGGCTAAATTTTTGTGCCAAGTTGGAAATTTTAGATGTCAAAATTTTTAGTCATTCGCTTTACGTAACCCAATAATGTGTTAAATTTCGTGGTTCATATATTTTTTACACTTTTAAAAATGAAAAAAAACCCACTCAAATGAATGCTTTTTCAAAAGTTTTGTGTCTAATAAGCTTACCCAGCAAACCATAGTTGACGACTCTGTCGAAATTCCGACGAATTCATAACTATTTCGAGCTGTCTTAAAGAAATCATTACAACTTCGATACGCAAATATCGGAACAGTTTCACTTTACAAGAATTTATAAAGAGTTTCGTTACGCGACTGTTTGTAAAACATATTGAAATGCAAACAGAGTAAACTTTCCTTTCTTTCGAACTGGCTGAACGAAATCGTAACTTTTTCGAAACATTTTCGTTAAGACTCGTTTCAAAATCGTTACGAAGTCGTGTCAACCGCTTCATACGATATTCTTTACGATTTCGTAACAAAATCGGATTCCGAAATCGGAAAGATTGTGAAATGTTTGTTACGATTTCGATTCGAAATCCAATTTCTTTCCAAGTTAAGATTTCGTTCAGACAGTTCGAAAGAAAGGAAACTTTACTCTGTTATCATTTTAATATGTCGTACAAGCTGTCGCATAACAAAATTTTATAGGAATTCGTATAAAAAGTGATTCTGTTCCGATATTTGCGTAACGAAATTGTAATGATTTCTTTAAGACAGCTCAAAATAGTGACGAATTAGTCGGAGTTTCGACATAGTCGTCAACTATGGTTTGCTGGGTAGATATGGCATAAAAAATGTCAAGCTAATTTTCTTCAATTTACAAAATTATATTCGTTCTAGGTATAAGTTTCATATATATATATTACTGGATATCAGGGACTTTTTGAGCATTGAAACTGATTTTTAATATACAAACTACTTGGAGATGAATTCCAATATAATGATTGTGATTCTTATAAGAAAAATTAATCTTTCACTTGGCCAAAAAATTTTTCAATAATTAAGTGAAGTTTTCAAGAAAATTAACATCATTATCACAGTTTATCTAAAACAGAAATTACATTTTGAATTAAATAGTCTCAATTGTGTTAATTCTTGATACTTTCTGGACCATAAGGGGGGCAGGGGGTTTGAACACCTAAAATCCCCCTTGTCTACGGGCCTGACATACAGGCATGATGACATTCAGTTTTATATATTGACGAAGGTTTTTCTATTTTGATTACTTCACTTCGTATGGAAAGTAGAGGGAGTTTTCATTAGATTTTGTCTAATTTAATAGTGAGGGTTCTTATGAAATATCAAAGCTTATGTACAAAATTTTAAAACATCTCTTTAATTTTTGCAGATTGTAGGAGATTTTACGTCTAAAATAAAGTCACTTTTTATGAAAGATAGGCGTGGTTTTTAAACGATTTAGCTCATTTTCGAACTTGATCTTTATTTTTTAGAAGGAAGCTTATATTTTAAATTTCATTGCGTTAACCCTAAAATAACGACTGTAATCGTGATCACAGACGGATAGACAAACGGACATGGCTTAATCAACTCAGGTGGTGATGCTGATCAAAATATATATTTTTTTCTCTTCCTGCCACAATATTAATATTGGACTTTACTTTCGTTTACCTAATTTTTAAATTTTTAAATAAAATTCACCCAATTCCGATCTTGAACTGTAAGGAGTTTACTGATTGAGTTAAGGATTTTGCAAAGGTTATTAAATTGCAAATTTAACAAATAAAAAATCAATAATGTATGTTCTTAATTTTTATAACCGTCAGGTAACGCACTGACCAAAAACGAGTTTAATATATTGCAAAAAGTAATTGTTTTTTGTGAATTTTTCCCATGTATGTTCTTTAATTTTATGAACTTTTTCTTACAGCCAAAGAATAGATTCTATAAATCAAGGAAATAGTATCAAGGAAACGCGGTATGTGTGAGTGAAACCTGGTTTAATGCTGATATGCCAGATACACTTTTTAATTTAAACGGGTATAGAATGTTTCGTGTTGACAGAGTAGGTCATGCAGGTGGAGTAGCAAGGGATAATATTGACTGTAAAATACTAAATAAGTCACAACCGAACAGTGATATTGAATTCATATTTGTTGTTATAACTAACGGTGATCAGAATTTGCTTCTGGGATGTGTTTACCGACCAAATCGTACTATTGGTTTTACATCTTTTTTTAACATTCTACAGGATTTTACCTTACCCTTCACAGAAATCTTAATAGCAGGTGACTTTAATTGTAATTTGCTAGCTGAAAATATACTAACTGAAAATATTAAAGCACTTGGTATGTGTTCTGCAAATATTACAATGCCAACTCATTACGCAAAAACAACCAATACTCTATTAGACTTATTTTTTGTAAATTCTAATACAAAAATACTCTTATATGATCAATTAGCAGTTCCAAAATTTTTCTAAGCATGACCTTATCGTCTTAATTTGTGATTTTCAATTAACTGAATCTGTCCGTAGTTATGTCTATCGTGACTTTAAACACATTGACTATAATCGGCTTCATATTGCTGCATCCAATGTAGAATGGGAATTAATTTATGGTATGGTCTCGGTTAATGATCAAGTTGAATTCCTCCAACGCAGTATTGATAAACTTTTCAATGAATTCGTTCCTATTAAATGTTCGCAAATCAAAGCAAATAAACAACGACCATGGTTCGATAAAAATGTTGAAAATTATATAATACAGCGTAATAATGCTTACAATAGGTGGAAACGTTTTAAAACACCAACTTTGTATGAGGAATAAAAAAAATTCGTGCAGTAGTGGTAAAAAAAGTTAAAATTGCAAAACATATTTTTTACAGTAGAAGGTTTGGTTCAGCTATCTGCAGCAAGCAGAAATGGCGTGAAATACGCAATATTGGTATCGGAAAAAAACACGTTGACGTCTGCGTTGATGTTAATGTTGAGGAGTTAAATAAAAAGTTTACAAATGTCCCTATGCTTCAAGGAGGAGAAAATACATACATTCGTGTTTCCAACACAAACAATGCTAGTCAAAACTTCAGTTTTGCATGTGTAAGCCAAGCGGATAGTCTTATGTCTTATGTCAATTAAGTCAAATGCTGTTGGGTATCATGAAATCAATCCTATTTTTTTAAGAATCCTGCTACCTTACATTCTCCCGTTTCTAACTTATGCTTTCAATACAGTACTACTCTAACAGAGAGGCAATCAGGTTTCAGGGCTAAACGTAGTTGTACAACTGCTCTAATTGATGTATCTGAAGACTTGCGTGTTGGCTTAGATAACAATGAAGTGAGTTTTTTAGTTCTTTTGGACCACTCCAAGGACTTTGACACTGTTGATCACGATATCTTGCTGACTAAACTTAGCCGAATGTTTAATTTTTCTTCAACCGCTGTCAACCTCATCTCGTCTTATCTTTCAAATAGGTCGCAAGCTGTCTCTGCTAACAATGTTTTGTTAAAACTTCTTCCTGTTAGAAGAGGTGTCCCCCAAGGATCAGTTTTAGGTCCTCTTTTTTTCTCTATGTACATAAATGATCTTCCCAATGTATTAAACAGCTGTAGAATACATATGTATGCCGATGATGTACAATTGTACGGCACTTCAAAAAAAGAAAACATAAATAACTCTACTCTACAGCTCAGCAATGATCTTGATAGTGTAAATGTGTGGGCACGCAACAATGGCTTAACCCTTAATCCTGAAAAGTCCAAATGTCTCATTATTTCAAAAAAAATCTTTGATATTACAACAGTCCCCCAAATAACACTAAATGGTTTAGATATTGAATATGTTGCCACTTCGAAAAATTTAGGCATAACATTCAATCGAACTCTTACCTGGAATAATCATATTAATATTACTGTTGGGAAGGTGTACGGCATGCTTCGCGCACTCTGGATAACACAGTACTTTACTCCGCTTAATGTTCGTCTTCTAATAGCCAAAACTTATCTTGTCCCGACATTACTTTACGGCTGTGAAATTTTTGCAAGCTGTAATAGTTCAGACAAACAAAAACTTAATGTTCTGTACAATAATATTTTCAGATACGTGTATGGATTGAAGAGAGGAGACCATGTTTCACAATATGCAAAACGGATCTACAACATGACCTTAGACAATTTATTAATCTACCGCACACTTCTGTTCTTACATAAGATAATTTATACTCTTGAGCCCATTTATTTGCATTCCAGACTTACTTTCTATCACTCCAGTCGCACTAACAAACTTAATAATCCGCGTTATATGTGTCTAACGTCTGAACGAATGGACTTCCTAATAGATTAAGATTCTGTAGTAACGCCATTCAATTCAAAAAACAGTTAACCTTACATTTGAGTTCAAGTCTTTAATGTTTTTATTTTGGTTAGATGTTGTATGTTGCATATCTTAGTTCTAAAATTATCTTAGCATTATTGATAACTCTTTGTTTTTCATCATTATTAGTAATTAGTTTACAATTTTTTTATTGATTTTATATGGTATTGCTTTGAAATTAAATTATATTAAAGCTTTAGTTATTGTTGTTTTTACTTTATTTTATTTTATTTTGCTTTTATTTTGTTTTATATTGTTCTCTTATCGTGTTTTATTATTAATAATGTATTGCTTTTATTTAATGGCCAAGTTACTGAAAAAAACGTTATAAGGTATGCGACAAAAAGATAAGGTCAGTCTGTTTTTTCTTTGTGGAGCTCAATTTGAGTGATTACTCTTTGGATCTTGTGGATTTTATTGTTCGATAGAGAGAATGCAACAAATAAATTCTAATATAATGAGTAAACAAAGTCCCGTTAGTTTTAAATACATCAAAAATGAAAAAAAGCTAAATTTTGCTGTGACAAAATGATAAGGACAGTTGCAATTTTTTACGAAAACAAGTTTATTAATGTACAGAATAAATTTTTTTAATTAATGTGGCTTCCATTTTTTTGTATTGTCTTAAAAATACGCCCCGGCATCGATCCTACCAGGCTCGCGAGTGTTGTTTGCCGAATTTCTCTCCAGGCATTCAGTATGGCCACTTTCAGATCAGCAACAGTGCTAAACTGCCTGTTATCGGCATAAACTTCACGTACAAGAATTCCCCACATGTTCTCCATGGGATTCAGGTCAGGTGAGCGTGCGGGCCAGTCCAAGACTTCCACTGAATTGCCCACAAACCACTCCTTTGTTGACCGACTCACATGGATCGCTGCATTATCTTGCTGAAAAACAAGCGGCGCTTCTCGATTTTCAGCAAGAAAAGGCAGCAAACATGTGGAGAGTACTTCCTGGTATTCAGCACTGTTCATGCGTGTTGACGGAAATGCGAGAGGCAATGTTCCAATAGAGCTGAATACTCCCCACACCATCAACGAACCAATACCAAAATTTCTTTTTGAAAAATATCGAGGCTCCTTTCTTAAATCCCGCCAATAATAATTTAAACCATCTGGGCCATCAAGATTGAATTTTTTCTCGTCCGAAAAAATCATCTGAAAGAAAAAAAACAGTCATTAAAACCTACAAATGATTTCTTTTTATTTATTATAAAATTACCTGATGCCAATTGGTTGACATGTTTAATTTAGCGAATTCAAGCCTCTTCGCTTTATGGTCAGCATTGAGGCAAGGAATTTTTTTCATTTTGGCTCGCTTCAAATATTCATTTCCGTCGATGGCTCTGAGTACTGTCCTCTTGGATGCAGTAAGCTTAAGCTCTGCCTTAATTTTTGCTGCACTTATGGTAGAATTTGAGGCAATTCGTCCAATGGAGCGCACTGTGGTCGCGGAAAGTACTTTTTTTCGACCAGGACTCTTTTTTTTCCATAATTTTCTTGATCCTTCAAATAATTTTGTACAACACACAGTGATCTTCCAAGGTCTCTGGCGATTTGTCTCATTCCAACTCCTTCAACAACCTTTCCGTCAATAAATCCTTTCTCGTAAGTAGTGCGACTCTTACCACGACCCATTTCTCTTCAAAAACTGTTTAATAATTTAATTATTAAAATAAATCAAATTTTAATACAAACGGAACACTCACCTGACCAAACAATGCAAAAATTGCAACTGACCTTATCATTTTGTCACAGCAAAATTTAGCTTTTTTTCATTTTTGATGTATTTAAAACTAACGGGACTTTGTTTACTCATTATAAGTATTAGAATTTATTTGTTGCATTCTCTCTATCGAACAATAAAATCCACAAGATCCAAAGAGTAATCACTCAAATTGAGCTCCACAAAGAAAAAACAGACTGACCTTATCTTTTTGTCGCATACCTTATTTCCCCTGTAAATAAAACAAAATCATTAGAGTTCGCTCTGGCGCATGTTCATAAGCCGCTGACTTTTTGGGAGTTCGTTATGTTCATTGACTATACCTCGACAAAATATGCGACAGTCTGCCAAAAAACTGCACCTACTTATGAACAAGCACCAGAGCGAACTATAATGCCCAGTGGGCAAATGCAGCAGTCCGAAGGCCGTTTAAAAGGCCTGTATTTGCATTCGATAGGCCTTACACAATCCTTGTAAGCTCCCTTGTATTGTTTGTATGAAACGAGAAAATTTGTTAGTATTTCCGCACTCCCTGCAATAAAGAGGCCTGCTATAAGCACTCCTTTAAAATGGCTTAAAGAAGGGGTTAACCAAAACAATTAAAAAAATATTTTTTTTTTATTTCTTTTTATATATACCTACCTATTTATTCTGTGATTCTGTGATTTTATTTTATTTTACATATTTTTGCCGGATAAGAATATTTCTAAGTCATGACGTTGATTATTATTGAGTATATTTGAACTAACATATATTTTAACTTTTAACGAAAAAGTAACCCTGAAATATAAGCAGAACCAGTTTTTGTAGGAAAAATATAATTGTTGTACTGCCCTGTGTAGCAGTCACATCACAGAGAAATAACGAAAACTTCTTGCCTTCCTTTTAGCAGGCAGGCCTTATAGAAGCCCTCACCGATGCAGTGATGTTGTTAAGTGTGTTGACGCCAAAAAAAGCAGTTAATGCATGCCTTTTTTTCAAGAGGCCTGACTGAATTGCCCACTGGGTGGTTTTTTTTTATTTACAGGTGTCTTTTTCTAGCAACTCGACCATTTAAGTTGTTCTTACGTAAACATTATGGATATCGAGTGGCTTGACGAAAATTTCGAGATTCTTGTTTTGGGATTAGAGGTAACTTTTCGCACAAGAAAGCGCTCATTTAGTATACTTATTATTTCTTTCCTGCTTCTACAAAGGTTATGTTATAGGTTTTCTTCGTATCGCCACTTGCGAATTATCTTCTGTATCGAAGAATGTGTTCTTCCAACAATTTATACAATTTTCCGATATGATTTTCCATCACATCACAGTAAAATAATAAGTTTTCGAGTGGAAATATGTTTGTTTTCGTTAGCAATCGATTTTTGTAATATCTCAAAAAAACAGTATAAACTGCCCAATTACATTACAAACTGTGTCTGCTATATGAATAAAGCAGAAGAAAGAGAAAAAAGAGAACATGTATAACAAATGTTAGGACATTTTTAAATGGTTTTTTTTCCCATTTTTGAAAGTTATTTAGATTTAGTTTCTGGTAGAACACTGGAAACGACTACATATGGTACAACCATTCATGCGATGCTTTCACGATTCATAAATTATGTAACTTTCGATGTTCACGTATTATATATTGATTACCACAAACCTAATTTATGAAATTTAACAATTTACCTCATAGTGAATTCATGAAATACATTTTAAAATTTAAAAAGTATACAATCCTTTTATTAATATTAGAGATGCCTTTATTCACCCCCTTTACTTTTTATATAGGAAAGTTTATCCGGTTGTGAGCACAGTTAGCTATTTTTGGCCAAGCTATTTTTGAACAAAAAAACAGAATATAATTTCTTTTTAAAGTGTTTTTGTTGTGTGACTTGCGTATGTGTGTTTTGTGTATGTGGTATGCAGACACCATATATATATATCAATGGAATGGTTGAGAACTTATGTAACTACTGTTGAGAGAATTCATTTGATTCCATGAAAAAGAAAAAATTATCAAACTTTGTATGGAGTTATCAATTTTGAAGAACAAATTTTTTTAACCGGTTGTGGGCAGCCTTTGAAAATACCCTAAAAATGGGAAAATATGAAGTGAAACGACACTATATATGAAGAAAGGGAAATGTATTCATTTTTAAAAGCCTTTAATGGCACAAATAGCAACGAAAAATAGCGTAAAAGACATCAGAGCAGAAAAAATTAAATGAACATGAAAATGAAAAAAAAAAAATTAAAATTAAATTATTCATCGTCCGAATCAGAATCGCAATATTTGCAGGTGTAATAGCCGGCATGCATGTCAGTGCACCTCACATGCACCGGCCGGTGGCACGTGTTGCATTCGATGGAATTTTGCGCGGTCAATTGAATGTGCAACAGCTTCTGGCAAATGATGCAAAAATCGCGATACTCAACATCATCATGAGATAACGGCGTTTCGCATGGGTTTCCGACCACGGTTCGAAGGCTTCTGGCGGGTTGTTGTTAACATAAGCGGAAAATTAACATAAGCAACGATATTTGAAAGTTTTTTAGCCAAACACACCCTTCCAGCCGAAAAAATTAGGTGCTCACAACCGGTAAAATGTTGGTGTCCACAACTGGGAAATTCATAGCTGTTAAGAAATTATAAATGAAACGATTAAAATCGCAAAATATATTGGATCTCTAAGCTATTCACAGTAATTTACTTCAATATATCGGACTTTGAACACAATAAATAATAAGACAATCATCAGATCAGCTGCAACAGGGGTGCGCACAACCGGATAATGCCCACAACCGGTTAACTTACCCTTTATCCAAAGTAATCGATCTAGAGGAGTAAACTTCAATCGCGCGTCGGAGCTGACATCCACGCACACTTTTTTTTTTGTTGAATTGCTAACGAATGCGGCACTAACTTTCCGCAGAGGTTTTTTATATACAATTCTTCGTGTAAAATAGACTTTCTTATTGTTTTAAGTAATTAAATAATTTTATTACTCAGGATCAGGGACAACAAATGATGGTATTAACAACTCAAAGATTTTTTCAGAATTGTAATGTCACTGGAGGTATTGTGGATGTCGATCAGGATTAAATCCATCGATTTAAAATTATTTTAAGCACTATAAATAGTTGTTTATCAGTGTATTCGGAAAAATTCCACTATTCTTTTATGCAAACTGCTGAATTGTATGTCAAATTCTTATGATCAATTGTGTTGTGTGTGTCGGGAAATGTTTGAACACAAATGACCGAGAACTGAACCTACATGTTTCATGCTGACTCCGGACGGCTTATGTTCTCAAGAAGCTTTTCATGACAGTTTTTACTCTCTGAGGTTTGCCATTGTCTGCAGAGAGGTGACGGCCGAACAGAAAAATTAATTCAATTGAAAAAATTGTCTGTGACAGGTGGGATTCGAACCGAAAATTTCAGTTATGATAGATAAAGTTTTATTTCATGGTGGTTCAATCATATCATGTGCAGTACTACCAATAATAATGCTTATAGAGGAAGCACAAGAGTCTTGAATAAAAAACTATCGCAAATATCGTCTTAACCACTCAAGGAAATGCAGTAGAAAATTCACAAATGAAGATGCAGTGAACCTTCATATGACTTCTTCTGACCCATTTTTTAATAATTATTGTACTAATCCAAGACATGTATTATTAGATGTTCGCGATGGTAACTTTCATTTACTATTGAATTAAAAAACATATGTTTTTGTTTTTAAAATAGTTTCTTTAATGTTTGATGTGAGTTTTTGGAAAAGGATGGTCAGGATTTGGTTTAAGGACACTTAGCATGTCAAGAGGGATTGGAAAATATTTGAAATTTTAAGCGGAATAATTTTATAGCTTCAGTACAATAAAGGTTCAATAAAAAAATAGGGGGGTCTACATTTTTCTATTATGTAGGAGGATTTTCAAATATTTTTGACAGATATCTGATACAGCTGATTCCATCTTATAAACCAATTTTCAATGATCTACAATGACTCCTTCTTAATGCTATGAATTTTTAAATATTATGCAAATTTTGTATGGGGGTGGGCTTGGCAAAAAACAATTTTTGTAATCTATATACGTATTTCAGATTCTTGAGTGAGTTGGTTTAATATTACTACTTACTTAGGTGGCTCCTACAACCGTAAGTTGATTTTCGCCTGGTGTAAGAAAATGTGCCAGCTATTTCTGTTTTGCGCTTGCTGGCGCCAGTTGGAAGCTCCAAGTTTCGTCAGGTTATCCTCCACTTGGTCCTTCCAATGGAGATGCGATCGTTCTTTTCTGCGTTGACCACTAGGTATCGAATCGAATATTTTCTTCGCTGGAGCGTCGTCTTCAATCAGCTCAACATGGCCTAGCCAGCGAAGCCGCTCGATTTTTATGCGCTTTACTTGTCGATGTCGGGGTATAGCACATAAAGCTCATCGTTCCATAGTATTCGGTACTCGCCATTGACGCAGAATGGTCCGTAGATTTTACGAAGGATCTTTCTCTCGAACGCTCCCAAAGTATTTTCATCAGGGCTGAGCTACAAAAGCTACAAGAGTGCTGGTTTAATATAATTTTAATAAAAGAGAAAAAAATATGACTTTTAAAATTTTTATTTTATATGGGAGGTATCCGTGGTTGTAGACGGATTTCAAACTATACTTGAATGCGTTCTAATAAAGCTTTTTCCAACTTTTATATCAAATTTTATTGGTCTACGACAATTCGTTTCTGATTTTTAACTGCGTTTCTGACTTTTAACTGCTAAATCTACACATATATTTTACATTCTTGAGTGAATTGATTCAATATAACTTAAATAAAAAAAACGTTTTAAGTTTTTGTGTTACATGGGATGTAGGCGTGGTTGTGAGCGGATTTAAAAATATATTTGAACATGTAAAACTTATAGACAAAGTATCATTGGTCTACAACGACTCCTTCTTTTTTATTTCAAACGTTGTATATGATGAAACCACTTTGCATCACTGTTTGGGTCAGTGGCGCAGATAGCTTTTGGTTCGGGGGGATCCAAAAAAATATTTACCGTAAAACATTTTTTTTTAATACCTGAGTACCAGGGTGTTTTGTGACTAACGAATGTCAGTTTCACAGACCAACTTTGTTTAAGCGTCGAAAAAGTATGAAAGAAAATGCTATGGCATGTTAAATATATATTTATATATCGATGGTTAAGCGCACAGAAGTGATAAGTGCTCTTTTGACGAAAATGGGTTAGCTGCATTTTCCAACTCGTTAAGTTATAATCGATACTGTGTAAAATTATATTAAATGAAATCTCATTGAAAGATGATCAGTACAAGACTAAAATAATTGTTAGTTGAAAAAAGCAACAATTTTCTTCAGTGTGTCATATGCTAAGTTAAGTGTGTTTAGTATTTTTACAGCGCCTGCTTTCGGCTTTTTCATATTTTGTTCACTTTATAACAAGTGAGGCAATGGTGCGATGGTAGCTTGCTGAACTTGTAGCCGTATGGTGCGCGGTTCAACGCGAGCACGGAGCAAAAGAAGCCAATTGATTCCAAACAGGATTTTTTCACAACTTCTTTTTTTTTAATATTTCTAAATAAAAAACGTACGTAAAATATTAGTTCGAAACCCACCTGATACGGAAAGTTTTTTCAATTGAATTAATTTTTGGACTTTACCTCTCTGCAGACAGTGGCAAACCTCAGAGAGTAAAAATTGCCATGAAAAGCTTCTTGAGAACATAAGCCGTTCGGAGTCGGCATAAAACATGTAGGTCCAGTTCTCGATCATTTGTGTTCAAACATTTCATAACACACACAACACAATTGATCATAAGAAGCTCGGTCATAGTCCTGGTATTTTAAATAAAAAACGTAAATAACAAAAAAATAAAACAGCACGGTCTGCCATCTGTGCTGTGAGGATCGAACCTGCCCAGCAGAAAATCTCATTCCTGATCAGGCTGGAATTCAAGTAAATAAATTTCTCGATTAAGTTCTGTATTGCCATGTTAATAACACTGTAGAAATTATGAAAGGTGGAGGTAAAAGAATGAAGAATCACGAAATTTCAGTTTAATATCTCAAAAACTGAAGCAGCTCAAAGCAACAACTCTCATTTTGTTGGAATTTTTTATGGTCTCATGTTTGATTATGTAAAGGATTTTGAAATAAATTTTAAATCAGCTTGGTCAACCGTTTCATATGCAAAATTTACCGGTGAATCAAAATAGAGTTAATCATTAGGTTTTGCGGAAACTTAACTCTCCAGTTTTTAGCGTTATGCGAAGTCACAAATTTTTTTTCTTTTACAATTTTTGTTTTCACCGCACCTTACGAAGTAGATGCAGATGATATAGTAAAACGGGAATAAATTAGAGTTAAGTAAATTTTATGTAGACAATTAATAAAAAAAAATGATTTACAATCTGATGAGTTTTTAGTAAAAAAATCAGTATAAATGTTAATTATTGGTAATAATTCATAAACTTTTTTCATGGCATTATTTATTATCTCTAAATATTGTTTTTTTTGTTGTTGGATGGTAGGGGTAAATTTTAGTTGCAAGGAAATGGTTGATCAAGCTGATTTAAAACCATTTTTAACATCCTTTATATAATTAAACTTGAGGCTCTAAAAAAAAACATAAAATATCGGTTTTTGCTTTGAGCTATCTTAGTTTTTGAGATATTGCACTGAAATTTTTTTATTCTTCATTCTCTTACCAACACCTTTCAAAATTTCTACCGCGTGTATGATTCAGAAACACTTTTGGATTTTCGACTTGCATTTTTGACCAATTGAGAAGAATTAAACACTGAACTTAAGGGGGCATATAGGTTACAAATTAAAAAAAATATTGTTTTTTTGGGAATTTTTTTCATAGAAGTAAAAAGATATCGTTTTCAAATTTTGTACATATATCTACTAACATTTAAAGAATACAAAAAAATGTTGTTCCGAAATTTTGAAGCAGTTTTTGACGATATCTAATTGTTTTTCTTTAAAATGCCAAAAATTGACGGTGTACAGTCATCACCAGTCTGGAACATCTGAGGGGGGAAAAACAAACTAAATTAATCCTTGTTTGCATGACTATTGCCTGAACTAGGATAATTTTTTATAATAGGCCGATATTGTAACCTCGATAATCGACTTTTTTTTGGAAATGGCCACCATCTTGTTTTTTTTTCGGCAGCAAAAAATTATCCTAGTTCAGGCGATAGCCACTTACACAAGGATTAATTTTAGGTTTTTTTTTTCCTCAGATATTCCTGCACGAACGTTTTTTGTATTCTTTAAATGTTAATAAATATGTGTGCAAAATGTTAAAACGATATCTTTTTCCTTCTATAAAAAAAAATTCCCGAAAAGAAAATTTTTTTTAAATTTTTATGTATACATAACCTATATGTCCCCCTAATCAAATTCTCATAACTTTTTTGAGAAAAAGAAGAATTTTGCAATGTATATGTATGTGTGTATAAAATGCTTACTTTGAGATATTTGGTAATGGTTTTCATGGCTCTGGGTGAGAGGGGTCCAGACCCGCGGATGCCCCCATATCTACACCACTGGCTTGGGTGCTAATATTTTAAAATATTTCATTCCACCAAATGAACTTTAATTGATGGCAAAACTGTGACAAATAAGTTTGATTCTTCAAAGAATTCTATTAATAATTGTATAATACAAATACTTTTAAGAACTGTATTACACCATGTTATATAAGGCCAGAAGCAAAGTAAAATATTAAATGAAGATATCATTTGATTTACGGAAAACACAGGTTATTCTCTCAATTTAAATCATTTAATTAATTTTTAAATGTTAACTGAACACGACGAACAACAACTTCGTGGGGCGCCTGGGAATTCAAGTTGTTCATCGGCATAAAACTCCACATGAGAAAAGAAGATCATCATCGTCGTCTACATTTCCACTTTTATCAAAAGACACAACAAAAAAAGAAGCAGAAGAGGCACATCACGCTTCCATCTAAAACGAACACTCAAATCAACACTCTGCGGCTAAAGTTGTGTAAGCACAACGGAGGACCTTTGTGTTCCGCCTGCAGATATGAGACCCCAATTTAATTCTACCGCTAACAGCGATTGCTTCATCGCACTCCTGAGCAACGCACTCGGCGCGGAGCACAGCATGAGTAGCTGTGATCTGACACCTCGGCTGACAGTTTAAATTGTTGGAAATTATTAGTCCAATTAATGGATGTGATGGGCGTGCGAGGCTCATTGAGCTTGAGACTATATTTGCCGAGATACCTTCGGCTAGCGGTGTTCCCCGTGCGGGCTATCAGTGACACCCAAGGCACTAATTTGTATAAATTATGAAAAAAGAAGTATTTGAAGTGTTTCTATTTTAAATTTGATTTTAATTTTATTTGTATTAAAATGATTGTGCGTAATTCAATAGGGCAGTAAATATTTGAGTAAATTGACAACATTTGTCACAATAACTTTACGGACGGCTGGTTTATAATAAAATATTTTTGAAGCGATAAAAAAAAATGGTTGGCTGGGATGGTTTATTATAATTCATGTCGACACGTATTAATGTTTATTTCAATTATTTTGCTTAAAAAACTGTTGTCATAAAATAACAAAAACTATATTTCTTCTTTCAAATATATTTTACATTTAAGACATTAGGTCTGTTCGCGTACCCAAAAGATTTTAACAATTTGTACAAATCTTACAAACTGTTTAAAGAAATCCGTTTGCTTACCCAAAAAACTTGCAAGTGAGAAAGAAAATAAGAGAGTACGATTTTTCTCTTTAGTCTAGTTTTGAAAAGTTTT
Source organism: Coremacera marginata (assembly GCA_914767935.1). Lineage (NCBI taxonomy): Eukaryota > Metazoa > Arthropoda > Insecta > Diptera > Sciomyzidae > Coremacera > Coremacera marginata. The sequence continues at coordinate 81,535,562 of OU612047.1, read as the reverse complement.
TGCTGGCTGATTTTCTTCTTGCAAGAATTTTCATGAAATAAAAAAAAACAAATGTCTAAAACATATGTTTTAAATGTACAAAATAAATAAAAAATGGGTAAGCAAATAAAATTATTATTTTTTTTTTACATATTCTTAACATATGTACCATGAACATATGTTGAATTTGTCATGCGAAAAATTTTTTCGCCTCTTCTCAAATTTTAAAAATTAGCTATTTGCTGAGAGTCGTATATTTTTTTTCTTTTTTTCTTTGTTATTTTCTTTTCAGCTTTCTGACAGTTCGACATACATTGCAAATTTTAACAAATTTTCTGTTCGGGTACTTTTTAGATTTTCATTGTTTTGCGAGAGAATTTTTTTCTTACTCTCAAAAAATTGTTACTGGCAAGTTTTTACTGTAAAAGTACGCTACCTATAGTACCTATTTTTAAATGGAAGTGTGAAATGCTTTCAACAAAAACTCAAACAGTAATTAGAAAATGAAAAATAAATTTTGGCATTTTTTAATTTATATTTTGTGTTTAGCAATTCTTAAAAAAATTAATTTTTAAGAATTACACTTAGAGCTGTATGCCTCTACGCACGGGTGACAATCTTGACGCGATGTAGGGGCTTAAGTTGCAAAGACACAATGGCTATTGGGTTAGGCTTTGTGGAGCAACGAACCAAAAGTCACCCCCCCATATCTAAGGTTGTAGACGCCATGCCGAGGGAGATTGCACCGGTGGTGCAGGGTCTAGGGGGTGTCTCCTCAGGGCAGCCCACTCCCTGTTGTATTTTAGTAGGGTAGGGCGGATAATGGGGATCTCTGTCCGTTCGGTCGATTTTTCTCCCCAATTCGTGGGATATTTTATGAACCTAAGAACAAAAAACAAAAAGGAAGGGTGCGCTGTGGGGACGAGTCCCGAAGCGGTGGAGTCCCAAAAGGATTTAACCATGGAAGGGTGCGGGAAGCCGCAAGGTAACCCGCCGGGCCTGGTGGACGATAAAACTCTGAAAGGAGTGGAATTGTCAGCCAGACCTGTCGAAGCTGCAACACCAGGGAATGAAGGTGGACATCCTGTAAAGGTTGATAGCCTTCCACATAAAGGAAGGACGATGGAAGTTGGTGGACGACCCTCAAAAGTCGATAGCCAGTGGAAATCGTGGAGGGCTGATAGCCAGAAACCGAGCGGTAGCAAACCTTTGCCTGCACAAAGAGTTGCGTCCGCGAAGTCGAAGGCTTCAGCGGGAGGGAAATTCAACCCGGAAGGGGTTATTGGAAGCGGCCGTGCATCCTATGCTACGGTAGTGGAAAAGGACCTCTTAATGGGCATCGTTGATTGCTCCAACGATGGTCAGTTGGGAGAGTTCCAGTTGGCGGCCTTTAAATCCGCCCTCTTGGAGGCTCTCGAGACCATCAATGAAAGCGATGGCGATGTAGGATTTGTTGGCAATGCAAACTTGGAGGATGTAATTATTGCACTCAAGTGCAAGAACCCATCATCTAAGGTATGGCTGTGCCGAACCGTGCCAAAGCTCATGAACTTATGGGAAGGGGCTGAGTTGCGGGTCGACCGACTATACGCATTAAAGGACGTTAGAAGGATGTTCATCATTGTTTACGGTACTTCCGTAAGCAAGGAGGTCATCCTTAGGAGGTTGCAGACCCAGAACCGGTGCGTTGCGGACACTTTTAAATGGAGAGTTAGCAATGCAACGAAGTTCGGAGATGCAAAGGAAGGAGGCGTCAAGTTCACTGCGTGGTGCCGGACGGATGAGATGGAAGCGATCAGGCTGGCAGGGGGGAAACTCAACTGCGGCCTTGATCAAGCTCTCATCAAATTCCAAAAGGATGCAAGGTGAGCTCGACGAAACCCCTGGTACGGGGCTGGTGGGGAATTCTGCAAGGGAGGAACCACCAGGGCGGGTAATGGGCCCGTACCCGTACCAGAAAAACCTCGTGGTGTGTCAGCTCAATCTACACCATAGTAGGGCAGCATCAGCAACGATGATGCGTTGCATGGAGGAGGATGGAATTGACATAGCAATGCTCCAAGAACCTTGGATTCTTCACAATAGAATCAAAGGTCTCTCGGAGCGGAAAGCCACGCTGTACCAACCGGTGGCAGATGGCAGACGGAGGACCTGTATCCTGGTGAGACATGGTATACTAGCGGTACATATGCCACACCTATGTTCCCCGGATCTTACCGTTGTGAGAATCGGGGATGGTACAGGTACTTGTATGATGGCTTCGGCGTATCTTCCTTACGACTCTCCGGACCAGCCACATTCAAAAGAGGTGGAGAACCTGGTAAAGTACTGTGAGGAAAGAGGCATTGGAGTTATCATAGAATGTGATGCCAACGCGCATAATACTGCGTGGGGAAGCACCAACAACAATGACAGAGGAGAGCAACTGCTTGAATTTGTGGAGAGGTATAATCTGTTGGTAGCAAATAGAGGAGTACAGCCGACTTTCGTTGATGCAAGGCGAGCGGAAGTCATTGACGTCACTCTTATTTGTAGAAAGATTCTGAGCAGAATAGAAAACTGGAGGGTCGTGGATAGGCTAACCATGTCGGACCACAGGTCCATTCAGTTTGAAGTCAAGTTCGGAATCCGACGCCAGCAGAGTAGCAGGAAGGATTCTCAAGAACACGGATCCTGTGAAATATAAGGCGAAGTTGAGGGAAAGACTGACCCAAAAAGCTATAAAAGTACCAGGGAATACAGCGGAAGTGGAAAGCCATGTCAAACATCTTAGTTCGGCCATGGTCGAAGCTTACGAGGTGGCATGTCCTACAACTTCAATAGACGAGGGTGATCCGACGCCATGGTGGTGTACGGAACTCGAATCTCTGAAGAAGAAGGTTAGGAAGGCCTTCAATCGGCACATGAGAGGGAGAACCCCAGAAACATGGACAGAATACAAAGCACGGAAAAGGCAACTGAAGAACCTCATACGACACCGTAAAAGGCAGTCGTGGAGAGACTTCTGCTCTGGGATGGAAACTATTTCAGATGCATGCAGGCTTCAGAAAATGGTTTCAAAAGATCTATTCTCCAAAGTGGGACTGATCCGAAAAACGGATGGAACCATGGCAGAGAACCTGGAAGAGTCGATGCAAGTTCTGATGGAGGTGCATTTTCCTGGAAGTTTTAAGTCTGATGACCCATGGACAAACCTGAAGAAAGGGATGCACAGGGTTGACAGACTGGAAGCCGAAAGAATGATCACTATGGACGGGGTGAGGAGTGCTATACGCTCATTTGCTCCGTACAAAACATCAGGGATGGACGGTATATTTCCGGCTATGATGCAATGGGGGGAAGATCTCATCGCACCTAGGCTGTGGGGTATATTCGTTACTTGCTTAGCGACTGGGTATGTTCCGAGAGTCTGGAGAGAGGCGAAAGTTGTCTTTCTCCCGAAACACGGAAAAAAAGATTATGCGGAGGCGAAGTCGTTCAGACCGATCAGCCTTACGTCTTTCCTCTTGAAAACGATGGAAAGAGTGATGGTTGACTGTCTTGAGAGCACTTCACTGATGCATAATCCTCTGAGTAGATGCCAATATGCTTATAGAGCAGGCATGTCTACGGAGAGTGCTCTTCACAAATTAGTTAGAGTGGCTGAAAAAGAGTTATTTTCAGGAGGCATCGCGATGGCCACATTTATGGACATCGAGGGTGCTTTCGACAAAATATGCTTTGGAAGGCTGCGACAGGCTCTGACAGAACGCAATGTAAGCCCAATGATAACAAATTGGGTAGACAATATGCTCAAGCACAGGGCTGTCAACATGCAGAACGGTAGAGTCAAGAATAGAGGTAGAGTAAGTAGAGGATGTCCTCAAGGAGGGGTGTTATCGCCAACCCTGTGGAACATCACTGTGGACTCACTTTTGGCTAGACTAGACGAGTCGGGCATACACACGATAGGGTATGCAGATGACATTGCGTTGGTGGTCTGTGGTAAGTTCATTGACACCATTTCTGACATCATGAAGGGAGCACTCCGAATGGTGGAGGAGTGGTGTCGAGAACAAGGCCTCACCGTGAACGCAGGAAAATCAGACAATATTCTCTTTACTAGAAAGAGGGTAGGCCTGAGGAGAGAACCACTTAGACTTTTGGAAATGAAATCAACATGTCCACGAAAGTTAAATATCTAGGGGTAACTCTAGATAGTAAACTGAACTGGAACGAACATGTAGGAGACAGGATTCAAAGGGCCAAGAGAGTATCGTATCGCCATAGGCGACAACATGGTGGCAGGCCTTATTAAGCAATGGACGGACTCGGAACACCCTACAAGGTGGGAAGAAGCTGGTAATTGCAGGCAATCAAAGGCGGCCGTGAAATGGTCAAGTAGTGAGGCAGCAAAAGTCACCCGATACAATCGGAAGACTTTAAGCTGGCTTACTGCTTTGGTCACAGGACACGGTCCCTACATGTACCATCTCAGGAAGATGACTCTGACCGAGGACGATGCGTGTAGGTTATGCCTAGAAGAGCCGGAAACAGCAGCACACATTTTGTGCCAGTGTCCGGCGTTGGCAAGCATAAGATTGACCATTCTGGGACGTCCATTTATTGACGAAGCCGAGATTGGTCAACTGACCTACAAGGACATGCTTGAGGTGACAAAGGGTGCCTATATAAGGAGCATGAGTGCTCCGAGCAGTAGCATCCTTCGTCAAATAGGGGACGAAAAGGGACGAAAAGGGACTTATTATATATAAAGCTTTATGCCAAGTAATCTCATGAAGCAACAGGTTGCCACAACAACAATGTTCTTTACAGAACAACCACCAGCAGACTAGACAGCTGTTTCGTTGGTCGCTACACCAACTCATCAGTAATCTTCTGTGGTTCATGCAGTCCATTTACTTTGAAAATCTTATAAGCACACCTTCTGCTAAAACCAAAGCGGAATTGCAGTTGAGTGCTTTCCAATTCAAAAAGCAATGTTTTTCTACTTCTTAAAACAAAGCAAAGGTTCAAAAAATTGACTACATTAATTCTGCAAAGACTTGTTAGCTGCATTCCCGTGGTCGTTGATCTAGAGCGTGGCTCTATTTTATTCGCAATGCAAAAACAAATATAAGAACCGGCTCTTTTCCTGGCTGTATTTCTGATCTTAAAATGCTGCCAAGTTTAAAGCACTTTTTTCAAAACGAATATAGTTGGCAAATCTGAATTACTCTTATTTAAGTTTTCGTCTCACTGCTTGCGTTCCTATTTTGGCACTTCATCGCCAGTGATGCCAAATTGTAATAAAGTTGAACTAAAATTGTTCCACTGAGATTTGATCTGATCCAGTGCCACGGGAATGCAGCTGTTGTTGCGCTCTTTGTTTACTTCTTTCCACGATTTCATTCTTTGGCACCAACAATTCGTTAGTATTAAACCATAGAAGGCGTGAGAAGTTTTTTTTTTTTTTTTTTTTTTTGAAAAAAAGATGACTCATCTTATTTTCTGAGGTCGGGCTCGTACCAGTTTATACATGAAAATTAAATTGTGGCATTTTTTAATTCATATTTTGTTTTTAGCAATTCTTAAAAAAATTAATTTTTAAGAATTACACTTAGAGCTTTATGCCAAGTAATTTCATGAAGCAACAGGTTGCCACAACAACAATGTTCTTTACAGAACAACCACCAGCAGACTAGACAGCTGTTTCGTTGGTCGCTACACCAACTCATCAGTTATCTTATGTGGCTCATGCAGTCCATCAACTTTGAAAATCTTATAGCTCTTAAAACAAAGAGCGCAACAACAAGTCTTTGCAGAATTAACTTAGTCAATTTTTTTAACCTTTGCTTTGTGGCAAGAAGTAGAAAAACATTGCTTTTTAAATTGGAAAGCACACAACTGCAATTCCTCTTTGGTTTTAGCAGAAGGTGTGCTTATAAGATTTTCAAAGTTAAGATTTATTTTTGTTATTGTTTTGTTATTATTCCTTGCCACAGGAATATAAGTTTTTGATTTAAAGTATATTGTTCCTGGAAATCTAACAATTCTTGTGTCTTTGCTGTAAAGACAATCTATTCAATAAAAGTCTTTGCCACAAGGACAGTGCATTTTCTTTGGTTTTACGACTTTTTTTCCTTGGATGTAGCTAATAAATAGTATTACGAAGTTCTTTGCCAATTTTTGACATGATTGCATGATTATTTTTGGAGTTATAATGCGGGCAGTGTGGAAAAATTGTCTTTTGGTAATATGGTGCATAGATGGGCATAATGCATTGAAATAATAGTGTATTAAAAATATCATTATCATTATTCATCTAGTGCTAATGCAAATTATATTTCGATTACTATTTATATGTAATGGCAAGGGGGAAAAAATTGCATTACCATTAATATGTAATGGTAATGAAAAAAAATTGCATTAATATGTAATGGTAATGGAAGAAAAAATTTCATTACCACTAAAATTTAGTGGTAATAAGAAATTTTAATGATAATGGAAATAATTTGCATTACCACAAAATTTTTAATGGTCTGGTTTTTTAACTATGATGCTTTTTCAATCCATGGGATGATATCTGGTTTTTTGCCAATGTAAGTGAGAAGGTAGATGCCTTGTCTAGCAAATTTAACTATCTCTTTGAAAGACATGTTCCTACACGGAATGTTGTAATAAAAAATGTTTTGTGTCCGTGGTTTACCTCCAGTGTTCAGAATGTTATAATAAAACGAAGTAAAATGCACAAGCGATGGAAAAGTAATCCATCGCCTGAAAAGTGGGAAGACTACAGAACTGCAAGGAATGCTTCAGTTCTTATTTGCAGGCAATCCAAAATAAAGTACTGTTCGAATAAGCTGAAAACGTCGCTTCCTTGTAAGGTGCTTTAGAAAAACCTTAAAAAAACTTGGTATTGGCAATAAACCAGCAATTGAGTGTACTGTCGACCCATATATAATGAATGATTTCTTCTTAAGCAATAATAATGTTAGTGTTAATAATATTGAAGATTTGACTGATATTCAAGTTCAGCCCAACTTTCAGTTTTCATCAGTAAGGGAAAATGATGTTGCAAAACATATAATGAAGATTAAATCAAATGCTGCCGTTGAGGATGGAATCTCAATTAAATTTATCAAGTTCCTTCTGCGACACATAGTTAGCCCACTAACGCACATCATTAATCATTGCTAAACTTCTTCCTCTTTTCCTCATTCGTGGAAAATTGCAAAAGTCATACCTATTGCAAAAAAATCCCTTGCAAGTGAGCTCAATGATTTCAGGCCAATAAGTATTTTGTCCTCCTTGTCTAAGGTGTGAGAAGCCATAATGGCTGAACAGATCTCAAGTTTCCTCTCGAAGAACACTATGTTCTCAACATGCCAATCTGGATTTTGTCGTGGTCACAGCTGCGCAACTTCTACTCTTAAGGTGCTTGATGATATTCGTTATTCATTTTATGAAGGCCTACTTACTCTACTATGTATGCTTGACTTTTCCAAAGCATTCGACACTGTCAATCACTCGTTACTCTGTCAAAAACTTAAATACTGTTATGGGTTTTGTGAAAACGTAGTTAATCTTCTTAGTTGCTACTTGTCAAACAGAGTACAGAGAGCTAACGTTGGAAATACACTTGCTCAATACAAGTCTGTATGTAGTAGAGTGCCTCAAGGGTCCGTACTCGGGCCGCTTCTTTTCTCAATATTTATTAACGACATTTTTTCCATTAGTAAATATGCATCTATGCATACCTATGCGGATGATGTTCAACTGCACCTTTCTCGCAGAACGGGTCTTTTAGAAGATTTAAGCTGCAGATTGAATGATGATCTTAAGAATATACTTAAATGAGCCATAAGAAATGGTCTGAAACTTAATGCGCAGCGTTACCTATTACCAAAAATAAAATACGTCTAGATGACATGCCAGACTTGTTTATAGGGGACAGAAGCTTTAACTAGTAAACAATGTTAAAGTCTTGGTTTTCATATTAATTCGTCCTTAACATGCACCAATCATATCAATAGCGTAGTCCGAAACATTTATTATGTTCTGCGAAATTTAAAAATGTCAAAACAGTTCCTGCTGTTAATACCAGGCGTAAGCTAGTATAACAAATGATCCTGCCTACAATAACTTATTCTGAGCTCATCTATAGTAAATTGGACTCACGTTCTGAGCACAAACTGCGAATTGCTTTTAATCATGCAACGCGATACGTGTATGCCATTCATAGGTTCGATTTTATATCGCAGTTTAAGAATATTGTTCTCGGTTGGGATTTATTAACTATCTTAAAGCTCGTATTTGTATTTTCTTACATAAACTGATTTACTTCAAAGTTCCATTTTATCTCTTCGAAAAGTTGCAATTTTGTCAGTCAGCCAGAGGCCATATGATGATATTACCAAGCTTTAATTCTTTGAACTCTACCAGACTATTTTTTGTTAACGCCATTAGATTATGGAATGAATTACCTAGCCATATAAGATCTATTGAAAATAATATTAGCCTAAGACAGGCCGTAATTAATCATTACTCTTAATTATAAATATCTGCCAATAAAGTAACCACATTTCTATATTTGTTTTCCTATTTAATTTTTACTTCTTAAATCTGTCTCTTTCCTTTTTTTTTCTTTTTTTTAATTACTCTCTTTTCTCATTTACTTTTCCTTAAGCTTACCTTAAAATATTATACCTCATATTTATATTAATTTTAATAATTTTGAAACTGTTTTTATTATTCTAAGTTAAGTTAACATTAACAAGGGGGTAACAAGGGTAACAAGGGGGACCTTGTCCTTGTTGACCGAACCTTTACATGGCAACGTGTCTGACTGCCTCAGCCTGGCGAGGCCAGCATTATCCATGTCGAAATCGTCTCAAGTCGACTCCAACCTCCAAGTGGTGTTCGCTGGGCAACGGCAAACTGGCATCCGTCATTTTGACGGCTTATTTGAGCGGCGGGTCGCTCCATAGACCTTAAACATGGAGTGTGCGCAGGGCTTGGGTCCCGCCACATTACTACTGCCCAATGAAAACTAAACCAGCCTCGGATAAGAACCCCAATTACGTTGACGACCACCGCAAACGAAAAACGGACAATAATTTACGGATATGTACCTGGAATGTCCGGACCCTTTATAGGGAAGGTTTCCAGGTTATCCATCTGGCGGAAGCCCTCGAAACAATAAAATCTGACATCACCGCCATCCAGGAAATGCGATGGAAAGGGCAAGGCTGCTCTAAACAAGCACACGTCTACTACAAGCAGATATCTACTACAGCTGCCATGCGGAGAAGCGCGAATTCGGATGTGGATTCGTCGTTAGCCGGAAACTACGCCACCTTGTCTCCCGGTTCACACCTGTGAACGAAAGATTGGCCACGATCCGCATCAAGGCAAAATTTTTCTTCATCAGCCTTAATTGCGCGCAATCTCCGACGGAGGAAAAGGACGAAGCCGTCAAGGACGCTTTCTACGATAGTCTTGAGGACGTATATGATCACCTTCCGGTCCATAACGTGAAAATAGTCCTCGGCGATTTTAATGCGAAATTCGGAAGGGAAGGCATCTTTGGCCAAACTGTCGGTCAGTTCAGTCTTCATGAGACCTCCACGAACAACGGTCTAAGACTGATCGACTTCGCCGCGGCACGAAAAATGGTAGTTAGTAGCACCAGATTTAAGCACCTCGACATCCACAAGACCACCTGGCTGTCCCCGGATCAGAAAACGCGGAACCAAATTGATCATATTGTAATCGACGGAAGGCATGCCTCTAGTGTTCTAGATGTGCGTACATTTCGGGGGGTCAACTTTGACTCCGATCATTATATTGTTGCAGCCAAGATCCGCATGCGATTATGCAATGCGAAGAACATACGCACAGGAATGCAACGAAAGCTAGATGTCGCTAAGCTGCAATTTCAACAGACTGCCGAAGCCTACTCCGCTCAACTCTCGGATAAGGCGGTCTTCTCATTCAAAACCCGTTTTTTGGACCCTTTTTAAAAAAATTCTTATTTGAAAACGCAAAGAAAAATTGAAAACTTTTTTTATTTATTGTATTACAAAAGGTTCAAAGTAAATAAAAAAATTTTTTTTGCCTCGATACGTGGGCTGTTCAAAAAGTAATGAGACTTCAAAGTTGGTGGTGAAAAAAAAGGTGTCGTCACGGCGGCCACGATTCCGGGTCTCCGGAGCGTCTGAAATGAAAAAAAAACGGGGTTATAATCAGTATAGATGTAATTCTCGGGTGAACCTCAAGCTTAATTTTGTGATTTTTTTTGACAAAATGGCGGCCATTCAAAAAAAAAATTTCAATTTCGGATTTTTTTTTTTTGTAGTTTAGTGTAAAAAAAATAGTAAAAAATTTTTTAAAATTATGGTCGAGGTTCACCCGAGAATGGTGACAATTCTGCGTCGATTCCATTTTGTTTCATGAAAATCGGTTAAGTTGAACTGGAGATATCATGGACGCCAGTTCGAAAAACGTGGGTTCGAGATAAACGCGTTTAAAGTTTGAAGTAATTTTTTTGGGGAAAAAAAAAAAAATCAAAAATGTTTAAATGCAGTTTTAAAGAGCTGACAATTTTTACTTACAAATATTAGTCGGCGATGCCAGCTCCATACAGGCCACCTTCCTCTTTTTCGTAGAAACTGCTTTCTGCTGCCCTCTCTGCTCTGCGAGCCGTTCTGCCAGCTTTTGATGATGCCGCAGCTCGAGTCTCTGATCGGTTCAATCTGTATTCATTGCGAGATAGTGCGTATTCGTATGCGTTTTTGCCAATCGCAATACCCATCAAACCCATAATTTTAAGTATGGGTATAAAACCGTCGTTGAAGAGGCACGTTGCAATGAAATTGGCAACTTCGATGGTGCGTGCGCCTGAGTTGATGTGTTTGGGCGAAAGTGACCAAAGAACAGAATTGTAGGACTCATTGGAATTCTGAGTTTCAGATCCAAGGCATCTTTCAAGCAAATTATCTGCCGACAGCGCTTCGTAAGCTGGTTTTATTACCTCCATCACCTTCTTGTCCATCAGACCTTGCTTCACAAAAAAGGCTGTATCTTCTAAAGTATTTCGAATTTCTAAAAATCCTTTAAGGGGCATATTCATAACTACCCAAGCTATAAATAAATGCAAAAAAAAAGTTGAAAAGAAAAGTTGCTCAATGAGAAGACCCCCTTAAGCTCAGCCAACCAACCTCTGGACCCGACAACGCCGGCGGACCTTGGGCGCATATATCATACTCCATGCGCGCTGCCGATGAAGAAGTCATTGGTTTCTGGCGCCCGCAACCTCGGAACCAATGGTACGACCAGGAGTGTCGCATCGCGACAGCAGTAAAAAACCCCGCATATAAAAAACGCTGCAGTCAGCTGCAACGCGAGCAGTGCGAGAAAACTACCGCCAAAAGAGGAAGGAAGAGAGGCGCCTTTTCAGACGCAAGAAAAGAGAGCAGGAAAAGCGTGAGCGTGAGGAACTAGAGGTATACCAGGGCAAAATGGATGCACGAAAATTCCATCAACAGGTTAAGCGTCTAACCCAAGGTTTCAAGCCCGGAGCATCCACTTGTAAAGACGAAAATGGAGATCTGAATACGGATACACAGTGCGTGCTTAGACTGTGGAGACAGCACTTCTCTAATTTACTTACTGGTGGCGATTCCGCCAATGCCGCCCATGGAGAGCGCAGTTCAGTGTCACCAATCGACGATGACGGAGTAGAAGTATCACCACCTAGCCATGAAAAGGTTCGAGTTGCTATCCAACGACTCAAAAACAATCAAGCAGCGGGTGCTGACGGCCTGTCAGCTGAATTGTTTAAAACCGGCGGCGATGAATTGATAAGACGCATGCATTAGCTCATCAGCAAAAAATGGCTAGCAAAAAGCATGCCTGACGATTGGAACCTAGCGTACTGTGCCCTATACTTAAGAAAGGAGACCCAACAATCTGCGCAAGTTATAGAGGTATCAGTCTTATTTCCATCGCATATAAGGTTCTCTCAAGCGTACCGTGTGAAAGATTAAAGCCGATTACAAAAACACTGATTGTACCTTATCAGTGTGGTTTTCGACCTGGTAAGTCCACCATAGACCAGATTTTCACGCTACGACAAATCCTGGAGAAAACCTACGAAAATCAAATTGACACACACCATCTATTTATCGATTTTAAAGCTGCGTTCGATAGCCCGAGAAGGGATACGCAACAATGTCTGAGTTCGGTATACCTGCAAAGTTGATTAGACTTTGCAGAATGACGTTGAGCAACACACGCAGCTCCGTCAAGGTAGAAAATGACCTCTCCGTAACCTTCAATACCGAAAGAGGTTTCAGGCAAGGCGATCCACTGTCTTGCGATCTCTTCAACATCATCATGGAGGGGATCGTACGAAAGGCCGGTGTGCATCGTAATGACACCATTTTCTATAAAGGTGTCCAGCTCCTTGCGTACGCTGATGATATTGATATTGTTGGCAGAACCAAGAGAGATGTTACCGCTGCTTTCGCCGCTATCGAAAAGGAATCAGCCAAAGTGGGTTTGACGATAAATGAGGGTAAAACAAAGTCTACAAACAAGGGAGCGCGGCGTTTAGACTCCCACGTTTCATCCGGCAGCTATAACTTTGAAGTAGTCAAGGAGTTTGTATACCTTGGCACTGCCATTAATTCCAACAACGAAACCAGTCTGGAGATAAAATAAAGGAGGAAATAAAATGAGTGCTACTACGGGCTCAGTAAGCAACTAAGTTCCAGAGCCCTCTCTCGATCGACAAAACTAACACTCTACAAGACGCTCGTTCTACCTGTGCTGCTTTATGGCGCTGAGGCATGGGTAGTTTCGCAAACTGACGCAGCCGCTCTGGGGGTGTTCGAGAGAAAAGTTCTTCACAAAATCTTCGGTCCTGTTCGAGTCAGTGATGACTATCGCATCCGAATGAACCACGAGCTGTATGAGCTCTACGAAGACATTGACGTAGTTCGGCGTATAACTGTGCAACGACTACGCTGACTGGGTCATGTCATCGTATGAACGACGAAGCTCCAGCGAAAAAGGTGCTCGAGGCGAGGGTCGCTGGTCAACGACGACGAGGGAAACCATGTCTCTGATGGATGGAGCAGGCTGAGGAAGCCCTAACCGCACTTGGTGTATCCGATTAGAGAAGGCGCGCGCAAAACAGAGGCGCCTGGCGAGAGCTGATGAGGTCGGTCGCAACTCGGACAAGTAAGTAAGTAAGTAAGTAATAAGAGTTAAAGTTATCGAATTTTCGTAATAATTCTCTTGAAAGTTTCATTTTGGAGAGTAGTAAAAGAAAATTTACCTATCAAGATGCAATGTATCTTATAGCAAAAGTTGAAAAATTTTATTATCTTTTAAGCAAAAGCAAATTGGTAAAAAACATTTCATCAGTTTCCGAGGTCTATGCAAAACATTAAAGAAGAAATTTCATGTTTTTCCAAATAATGAATTTTTAGCCAAAAACCGTTTAAGCGTTTTGCGCAAATATTTATCGCTTGTTAATATTGAAGTGTTGTTTACCAAAATTCATATTTTTAAAAGTAGAATCAGAAATCAGCGTGTCACGGGATCTTTTTGAAAAACGTTGAAAAAATGAAACGGTCTAATGCCCATGATATGGTGTATATTAGAGTGGCTTTTATTTTGTTTTTTTTTTTTTATATATGACATGTGCATAGTTCTGGATTGTTTCTTTATGATGCAAAAGTAATATCTGAAAATTTTAGAAAAAAAAATAAATTGATATTTAATCGTGCCTGCAGCGACCTCTTTATTGAAAATTTGATTTTATAAATTTGATTTATTTTTTGGAAAAAAATTCCTATTATATTTTCCTAAGCTCAAATTTTCTAGAAACTGGGACACACTTCATTTTTCAACAAATTATCTTTTAAGATGAGTTATCAAGCTGGAAAATTGAACTAAAATTACCAGTTATGATTTTTTACTTTTAAAAATAAATCTTATTTTTTTTTCTCGTATTAAAAAAGTAGCAAAAATCCAAAATTTTAAAAAAATTCATTGAAATGTAATGGATATATTTTCTAAAACTACTACTTATACAGAAATATACCAAAGATTGTGTGATTATGTGATTGTGATATTTAATATTTTGACCATTCCGAAAATGTTTGCTAGAAGTATGCTTTTTTGATAAAAACGAGTTTGAGTACATTTATCAAAAATTCCCAAAAACCCAAAAATACAAATTTTGAAAAATCAGTCAAAAAATTAACTTAGAATAGTTTTGATCTATTTTGTGCAAAAAATTACAAAACCAAAAATCGTATATAAAAGTTATAGCTGATATAACTTGACTTTTTTTCAAAAATCTTTAAAGTGACCTTTTCTGGCATATCGAACACAAAAAAAAAATTAAAAACAATCAGAAGACATATTGTTCTCATTTAAAATAGCTTCAACAATTCTTAAACATTTATATGATTTTCCCACGAACAGTTTGGGAATTTCAGGGCTGCCAAAATATACAGTTTGCTCAGGGTTGGTCAAAATTATTTTTTTTTCATGTGACTGATAAATTGCCGCAAGTTTGCAATAAGAAATAAATTAAGCTTTAATAAATATTAATAAATCCTAGGCTATTTAATTATAAGAAAAAAATATTTTGAATTTCTTAATATAATACTAAAATTTTTATTTCTCTATTGCTCAGGGGGGTGGCAACTATTACCCCCTGCCATACTCTCGCTACGCCCATGAACATGCATATAAAAAAAATTGGGTGCCCTGGTTTAAGTTATAAAAACCTCAAAGTAAGTTTTTACATGAGCTTTAAAATGAGCATTTATACTTTTTATTCATGGTTTTGTCATCTGTCAAATATCAACAACAATAACAAAACCGATACTGTAGAGCGAGTAGTGAAACTTATTTCGAACTTTAATAGTTTAATCGTTAAAAAATCACATCAAAAAAATTCCTATTAAAAGTAGCTATTCCGTTTAATATAATTAATTCTTTACTTTCTTAGTTATTTGCAACTTTCACATATAAAGGTTGGTCAAGATTATAGAAGAAAATATCTAGACCATAATTGCAACACGTAATCCCAGAATTACGATTAAAGTCAAACATTAAATGCAAGTATTTAAAATATTTAAATATAAAAATTATTTTCTTAATTTGTATGAGTTATCGATGGCGTCCAAGTGAAGTGCTCAAAAATCCAGTGGCGGACAGTTAATCTCAGGATTGGCTGGGCCGATTTTGAATAACCTTGTTTTATTTGCTTTACTAACATTTTTTCTAAAAATTTTAAAAAAATTTAAAAATTTTTTTTTTGCCAATATTTAAAAAAAAATCGACCACATTTTTGGACCTTTTACATTTACTTATTCTTTTTTTTTAGTTTTTTAAGATTTTTTGGTATACTGCGTTAGAGAATATGTTAATAAAGAAAATAAAACAAAGATTTTCAAAATCGGCCCAGCCAATTCTGAGATTAACTGTCCGCCATATGGACACAGGATTTTTGACTTTGGCGTCATCTATAACTCATACAAATTATGAAAATATTTTTTTATTTTTTTTCAATCTTCAATGATGTACAAATTTAAAAAAATGTATGTTAATATCTAATAAACGGCCCAAGTTATTAACTTTAGAAATATGCTTACATTTTCCATAATCCGAAACTGTAATGATACCTTTAAGAAGAATTAAATGAAAAATGAAATGCGTACCAGTTATTACAAAATTTGAGATTAAAAAAGCACTATTTTTCCATATAAATCAAATTTTCAATAAAGAGGTCGTTCGTTTGTTCATTCGTTAAAAAATTATTTTGTTCTTTAAAAATATTCTCTGCTGTATTCTGTATATCAAAAACGCACTCCAACGACAAGTAAGACACGAAAAGAAATACTTTTTTAAATGCAAAATTCTATTGCTTATCATGTTTTGCTTGTCGTTGGTTTGTGTTTTCGATATACAAAATGAGGCGAGATGTTTGTTCGTTCGTTCGTAGAATATAGACGTTCGTTCGGTTTACCGGAGAAAATATCTTTTCGTTCGTACGTTCGTAGAAACTAGTTGTTAATTCGTTTGTTCGTAGGAAATAAAAATTTAAATTTTGTTCTTTCTTTCGTTCGCAGAATTTTTTCTACGGACAAACGAACGAACAAATGAAAATATTATATTCGTGCAATGGTCTGGCTACAGGCACGTTTAAATATCAATATTTTTTCCTGAAAATTTCACAATATACTTTTTTACATATAAATGAACAATCGAAGATCATGCACATTTCTAATTAGTAAAAAAAAATTTGTTCCATACATTAGAGTGACCAATAAAAAATGTGTTTTGTAATTTTTAAGGAAAGTACTTAAGAAATAGCATGGATAATGTCTAAGAATAAGTTCCTGAAAATTTCATAGAAAAACATTAATGTTTAGAGGTCCCTCTAACTCCTTTTTTAAATTTCCCCAACCATTTTCTTATGCCAACTTTAAAATCGAAATATTGTACTTTTTGATGCTATAACTTATTTTAAAGATCACTCTAAACGCTGAATGAATGGTTTAACCCGATATTGACATTATTTTTTGACTGCGGTAATTGATTTTCCAGATATTAGCGGATTAATTTGAAAATATGGGAAATATTTCAAAATTTCTATTTTAAAGAGGTCATATAAAAAGAAGGGGACTTATCGCGCAAAATATTGTTAAAATATTTTGTTCACTATTATTTTCTGATGAAAATACTAAAAACACTGTTTTATTAGGTCTAAGACTATATAACCCAAAAACAATAGTATCAATTTTCAAAAAAGTTATACTACACTATTTTAAAAGTAATTAAAAGTTATATACTTTTAGATCTATTAAACAGTGCCCTTTTCTAGCATTTCTATCACAAAAAAAATTTAAAAAAACGAAAAACATATAGTTCTCACTCGGTCTTTTAACTTTAATAATTCTAGAAAAATATTTCTGATTTTCATTAGAAAAACTTTTGAATTCCAGGGTTGCTAACATACCGTTTTTCCGTTCTGTTTTTTAGAATAGAATTAGAATAGAATTGAACGAAAAAGCCACCAAAAATTCAAAAATGCTTTCATTTTTTAACAATTATGCTCTGGCTTACTGATTTATCCCTATAACAAACGAAAACTAAATTTCTTTCTCATTTGGACCACGAAAACCCGTGCCGACATTCATCGAAACATGTTCATAAAAGTTACGTAGAAGCCACGTGTCAAAATGGACAGAAATTTAGTTTTTGTATGTTTTAGGGATAAATGAGTGAAATTGTGTTAAAAGTGTTAAAAAATGAGAGTATTTTTTGGCTTTTGGGAACTAACGGAATGGAAAAACGGTGTGTTGTCGATTTTTTATAATTTTTTTGTGATCAAAATGCTAGAAAAGGGTACTTTTTTTAAAATCTCCTAAAAAAAAAATATCAAGTTTCACTAGGTATAACTTTTCTGAATTTCTATTTTCTTATATTTTCGCAGAAAATATCACAAGATTTTGCTTTTGCTATTTTTTTAAAAAATTTGTATTTGTGGATTTCGTTCGTAAAAATACTCGAAATTTCTCGAAACACTTCTAGCAAAAAAAAAACCCCCATAACGACCAGGTTATTCAACGTAATTACAAACTGTTTTGCATCTGCACTAAGTGTAGTTTAAGAAAATGTTTCCAGAAGATTTCATTTATATTTTTTCAAATTTTAATTTTTTTCGTTTTTTTAAATACAACAAGAACAAAACGGAGCGCCTCGTCGAAAAGTATAAAATTACAACTCTAGTAGTTTCCGTCCAATTTTCATGTTTGATAGCTTGTTTCAAAGAAATATTAAAAAGAAAACGAGCTGTGATCCAGTTTTTTTACAACTCTAGTAGTTTCCGTCCAATTTTCTTGTTTGATAGCTTATTTTAAAGAAATATTAAAAAGAAAACGAGCTGTGATCCAATTTTTTTTTTTTTTTAATTTACACTTATACAAAAGTCATTTGGGTGTTTTGCAAAAATAAACACTTTTTCCAATATCACCAAGTGCTGAATGTATCGATTCAAGTCGGTTGGGGTTCCCGTGGTCCTAGGAACATACAATTTTATTTATATATATTTCAACATCATACAAAAAAAATAAGGGGGTACCATATAAAAAAAAGAACTTCAACTTTTTTGGGGCACCCTAATGTGCAGGGTAGGATAAAAACCTTTAAGAATTAACTCTTAATGAGAATCACTTAAGGGGAAAAGATAATGCAAATTAGTATATAATAGCATATATCTTATTTCTTATAACGGCTGAACATCTTTTTTGCATAGAACCTATGAGGTTATGTTAAATGTATTCGAAATGCCCTTCCACTGCTTTTGAATTTCTGTGAAGATCTCAAAGAGATCTATGTCATTATATACCAATAGTTATAAAAGTTCTTCATGAGTTACGGCAACGTGCAAGCATTTTGATAGTAGAAAAAAACGACTCGGAGGTACATAAATGGTCTTATACCTGAACATTACGATGCACAAAAGCATCATTACAAATATGATTAAGTGGAATTACAAATACGATAAAGTGGAATTTTATAAAAATTGTAAATTATATTAAATTTTGGCGGGAATCAAGAACATTGTATCGCTTTTTTTTTCTACTATTGGAACGTTTCCACGCTGCTATAACTCATGAAGAACTTTTATAACTATTGGTATATACTGACATAGTTTATGATTTTTTCGGACACTTGAATCACCGTTATGTTTTCAAAACAAAATTAAAGAAACAATAATAAAAACCTCTTAGTTTTAGGAAATTTTTTAAATAAAGTTTTATACATACTACAATTTGGCACTGCTACTGCCAAAACACTGTTCTGTTTTAAGAACAACAAATATTCAAGAACTAATTTTATTAATTTCACTTTTTTCGAAGAACATTTTTCACGCACTCGAGAACTTGCTTGACAAATAAACTAAAAAAGTTTCATTTAAAAAAGTTTCGATAGTATCGTAAGTGTGGACGAAGAATTTTTGTTTGATATATTTGTTGATGAATTTGTTGTTCTTGTTCATTTTTACGTTTGTTTATAAAGATATATAATTCAATCTTTTGTTTAATAAATTCCTTTTTTGCACAAAATAACTGATATTTTGGCATAAATTTTATCTTTGTAGGATGGATATTAAAGGTTGTATTATACCCTAAAGTGCCCCCCCTTGAAAAAATTTGTGAAATATCCCCATACAAACCGCGCTGTAAGACGTAATTCTACGTCAAAAATTTAATTTGTGATTGCAGGTTATGCTAGGCAAACTTGTTAGTTTAAATGTTATTGTTGCATTTAAAATTAGAACATAACTGATTGTGTTCATTCTCTCACTTTTACTCCACTCATTATGTATGATTTTAAGAAACAACAATAAAAAAACTATCATATTAGTTTTAAGAAATTTTATTAAGAAAGTTTTATACTACAATTTGGAACTGCTACAATATTTTTGTTTCAAAGTCAAATAAAGTACTTTTTGTACAAGATGTAAGCAAAATTTTAATTTTATCATAAGTTTAATTTTATGATAAAAAAATTGTGTTCAGGGGGGGGGGGGGGGGTTAATTGAGGTTACAGGGCTTACCAGTTGAATATAATTTCAAAAGTCCAAAAGCTCTGAAAGGAAACTGTAGTACTAGTTAAGACCTTTTAAAAGGTACATAATTTTCTAAAATCGAACTTAAAATGCATAAGTTATGGAAAAATTACCATTTTGGCGGTTTTTCCGGGGGTCCCAAAAATATTTTTTTGGTATAGGAGTTGTGTCGGGGTCTTTTTTAAAATAAGGGGTTCACTTTTCAAACTTTTTTTTTTTTTTGTATGGAGACCGACCCACTCTAATGTAGAGTCTATAAAAATAAGAAACCGAAAATAATAGTTCCACAGTTTTGGCAGCTCTAATAATGCATGAGTATATTTCTAGAAGATTTTTATGTGCCAAATTTTACGTTATAATTAAATAGTTACCTACTCGTTCAATTCCAAATTACATTGCATGACTAAAAATGCAAGGCAATCATCGAGCAAAATTAACATCAGAGGAACAGAAAAACTATATTAAAATTCAGCACACGAACAAGTATATTTTTAGTACCAGTTTTCTAAGCTTAACTCCGTAAGAACATAACGAAAGGCTGATCGCAAAAAAGAAACCAATAATCATAACGGCCAAAGCAACAAACAGTTTTAGCCTGAACATTAAACATTTCGAAGAATGATTCATGACAATGAAGTTATTAAAAAGCTATTCAATATCCAAAAATAACATAAAAAAAAACGAAATGGCCATTTCAGCTCTTGAAAGGATTTTGACCGAGCTTTTTATGATCTATTATGTTGTGCGTGTTGTGAAATGTTTGAACACAAATAATCGAGAACTGGACCTACAAGTCTTATGCCGACACCGAACGGCTAATGTTCTTAAGAAGCTTTTCATGGCAGTTTTTTTACTCTCTGAGGTTTGCCATTGTCTGCAGAGAGGTGACTGCAGAACAGAAAAATGAATTCAATTGAGAAAACTTTCTGTGTCAAGTGGGAATTGAAGCAGGGCTCTCTGGCGTATGGGCCACAAGCTGTACCCACTGCTCAACGGCCGCCACGAAGCACAAAATAACAAAAAATAACATAACTAAACACAAAAACACTAAGGCGCCAGTACAACGAAAGTCTACGACGGTGAAACGCACTGGACGCATTTGTGTTGCCCAAGCTCGGAGAGACATCAAAAGCCAAATCATTTAAATGTCTAGAAAGAACTCCCATACAACATATACTTGGTTTTTGCGTCGGCTAACAGAACTGTTGCTATTGTCGTCATATTTAAACCGAATAAAATTTCAAGCTGTCATAATATCTGATGACTTAATATTTATGATCAACAGTTCAGGCCGTGATCAAACCAGCTATATGTGCTTTGATTGCATTTAAAGGTTTTCTGCGTAAGGATTTATGTTTTGCGAACTATGTGAATTCTTGCCAATAATGTTCATTTTGATGTTGCTGCTACTGATGATGTTGTTCTGGACATGTTCGACAAGGAGTACAGCGCGTTGTGCTTGTTAAAGTCGTCGTCGTCAGGACACACACGCTGTACGTGCCTCGCATTTTAAGCGATACATTTACAAACTTTGCACTAATTGATCGCAACCATCTCCAGAGACTTCTTGACGTCGTTGCGCAAAAA
The DNA here is from genome assembly GCA_914767935.1 of Coremacera marginata. Taxonomy (NCBI): domain Eukaryota; kingdom Metazoa; phylum Arthropoda; class Insecta; order Diptera; family Sciomyzidae; genus Coremacera; species Coremacera marginata. Next base: position 81,514,351 of record OU612047.1, on the reverse strand, counting down.
GATGCTGCCAAAAAAGGGCTTTTTTTCAACAAGGCAGGTTTTGATTCATTGTCAAACTTCCTAAAAACCGAGCTTTGGAAAAAAACATTGCAACTACACTGAGCTCACAAAATCCCATTTCAAAAAGTATTTTGGTTGGCCGAAATCATTCTTTTTATTGGTAAATTTTTTGTTCTTAAGACATAAAAATGTTTGTGAATATATTTTATATGGGCGCGGTTTTCATCCGATTTTGCGATATATCATACAGATGGTTTATATTAAATATCAAAGCTTATGTGCAAAATTTTAAAACATTTCTTTAATTTTTGCAAATTTTTAAGAGATTTTACGTTTAAAATAAAGCCAATTTGTATGGGAAGTATACGTGGTTTTCATTCGATTTTGCCAAATATCTTACTGATGGTCTATATTATATATCAAAGCATATGTGCAAAATTTCAAGATATTTTTTTAATTTGAGCAGATTTTTAAGAGATTTTACTTTTAAAATAATGCCACTTTGTATGGGAGGTAGGCGTGGTTTTCTTCCGATTTTTCCAAATTTCATATCCAGGATTTAGATTGAAGCAAAGCTTACGTGCCAAATTTCAAGGTATTTCTTAAATTTTTGTGGATTTTCAAGACATTTTACTGTTAATATAAAAACACTTTGTATGGGAGGAAGGCGTTTTCATCCGATTTGGCCCATTTTCGTACTTGTTCTTTCTTTTTTAAAAATAAACTTATATTTTGAATTTCACCTTTAAAATTGTGGCTGTAATCGTGTCGACAGACGGACAGACAGACTGACACACGGAAATCGACTCAGGAGGTGATGCTCATCAAAAAATTATCAAAATATTATTTAATTTATGAATCAATAGCTTATGGATTTAATACTCCAATATAAACACAATGGAAACATTGCAAATACCAATTTTGAAGGACTACCTCGAAAAGTTAATTTAGAAAGATTTTCATTTCTTAAAAAATAAACAAACATTATTAATAAAACTGATTTTAGTATTCAAAGGGGACTCATGGAACTTTATATTTAGATAAAGACTCCAGCACCACACATAATTTTGCTTTTAAGGACAGTTATGTAGAATTAAACAACATTAAACAATTAACTCTTCTAAGGAAAGACTGCCTCAAGAGACTTGTCTAATATAGAGTTGTTCTAATGTGTAATAACACTTACATATAAAGCACCTCATCAGTAAACTTATGGAAAACTGTTTTTTTCAATGATGAATGGTTATACAAGTCATTGACTTATTGAACAGTGTTAGGCTCTCTTAAAAACGCACCAGAAGTGGTAGGGAACTGAACTGACTTTTCTAATTTCGACAGTGGCTCAACCAAGAAAATACACATTCAAAGGATTTTTTCATACATAAGGACATTTTAGGAACTGAGATTGTTCATTATGCTGTAGGGCATTATTCACATTAGTGGAAGTTGCACTACAACAAAGATCCATAATACATAATACACATAGATCAATACTATTTTTAGACTTTCAAAACCAAATGGCCATTTCAGCCCTTGAAAGGACTTTAACCGAGCTTTTTTGGTTGAATTTAATATTGAAATAAAGTTTATGATCAATTGTGTTGTGAAATGTTTGAACACAAATGATCGAAAACTGGATCTACATGTTTTGTGCCGACTCCGAACGTTTTATGTTCTCAAGAATCTTTTCATGGCAGTTTTTACTCTCTAAGGTTTGCCATTGTCTGCAGAGAGGTGACGAACGAACAATTGATCCAATCTCTGTCAGGTGAGATTCGAACCTGGGTTCTCTGGCGAATGAGCCACACACTCTACCCACTGCATCACGGCCGCCACGATTATATGCATAAATATAGGATTATTCATTTAAAGTTTCAATAGCAAAAAATTGAAAAGATTTCATACGATCGCAAAATTAAGCAATGCAATCAAAAAATCAAGGATTTTTTTCCTATGTTTTGGGCGGCTCTTGAGTTTCTCACGATTTCTCAAGAGATTTGTACTACATCATCCTCTGGTGTTCAAGATAGATCAGAATAGATAAATCCAAAATACTCACCGTATCCGAAAACCTCAATATAAAAATTTCATTTAATTCAAATGAGCGGTTCAGAAGTTTTCGAGGTTCTTTGAAATAATTGTACTACAGTGCCTTCTGGTCTTTAAAATATAACAGAATAGATAAGTCATCAACACTATATAAAAATTTGTACGCAAACAAGATGAGCAATTTCGAAAAAAAATTTCTGTAACTCGATTACAGCGCCATCTACCTGATCTATTAAAATAGACTAACTCACACTCGAAATGGAATATCACTTCCTTAATCCTTAACCCTTAAAATACTTAATCGGATTGGCGGTTTAGGAGGTTTTTGCCATCTGATTATCGAGAAAGAGCGAAATATACAGTTTTTAAACATTTACCGTATTCTAAAACACCTATTTAAAAAATTGAATGCAAATCGGTCAGATATCGGCCAAGATATCACATTTGAGCTGTTAGACTTGAATGGAAGTTACCACGCTATATTATCTAATACTATCTTTAATTATTACTAAACCATTTCGTTTACGAAACATATTTGCTGCCAAAATTTTAGCTCAATGGACTCAAATTTTAAGCTCATTTTCGAGCTTAAATTCTGAGTTATAAACACTTATTCGTTAGTGAAACTATTTCAAAGCCTTTAGTAGGCGGTCTAAATAGGCGTGGAAAATAAAATATATCTTTAAACCTGACCTGAGTAATAGTTCACCTCTCTGCCAAGCTCCAAAGAAATTGGTGAAGAACTTCCGAAGATGTGTGGCATTTTTCATTAAAAATACAAAATTTCCATACAAAAACGCCTATTTTGGTTATCGCGATTTTCCCACCATCGATGTCATCCCACCCACTTTTCAACTATATTAAAAATTAACCTTTTTTTATATACTGATATAAAAAATTGTGATACTCCGATGGACTTACAGCCTTTAGATCTTGTAAATGTTTACATTTATTTTGCTGGATTGGGAGTCCACCGCACAGTGGATCTTTTGCCCAATCTGGTGTCAGGAAAGTCAAAAAATTCATCGTTTCAGAAGTAAAAAAAAATTATCACTAATAGATGAGAAATGTCCAAAGATTATAACAGTATCAAAATTTTAATTTTGCGTGAAAAATTGACTGAGTTATGAGCCATTGAACATTAAGCATCATGGTACGTCAGTTTCAAATGCAGTACGTGACATAATTGTATGGTTTGTGTGAAGAATTAAAAAAAAAAAACTAAAAAAGCTCTACTAGTGTGGTTTACTGTTTCTAAATCTCTAAAGTATGTGATTCTTAAAACAAAGAAAATTACTTTTTTTTAAAACTCTGTTATAGAAAAAATCTTTTTTGGAAGATATATATATATTTGGCCAGAAATCGTAACTATATGCTAACATGAGGTGAGGTTTTAGATATGAGTTTCACGGAGTTTATCCATATCACTGTATTTTTTATCAAATTCGATAAGTACTTTTGAGGATTTAAAAAAAAAATCCTGCTACTTTTTGCTACTCTTTGAGAAATTTGAATTTTAAAATGGCCCTATTTGAACATAGTAGGCGTGCGTTTTTAAATGCCGTTAGGCATGAATTTCAATTGATCGGCATCAGATTTTTTGTAAACACTCGTTTAGTTGTATTTTGAAAAGTGAGGTGGCAAGTTTAATTTAAAAAGGATATTTACAAGCAAGATAACGCTTTTAATGATGATTTTTAAAAGGGAATTGTACGATGTTTGGTTTAATGAAAACTCCATCAAAAATAAAAAATGTGCGGTTTTTAATTATTTTTTTTTTGAAATACGGAATGAATAATCAAGAAGACAAGAAAAATATTCAAAATATAATCCAAACTTTAAAAAAAAAAAAATTTTAAAAATTTTGAGAGTTGCGACTTTCCTGACACCAGATTGGTCAAAAGATCCACTGTGCACCGGTTTGCAAGAGCTTTGGTTCTATGTGACCTGAATATTGCTTAATTCTAGTAGGTAGTTCAGTTTATAGTTTTTAAAAAAATTTTAACAATAAGTATAAAGCAACGAATGACTTTTTAATAATTTTGTTGTTCATTTTGACTGTTTTCGGGCATCTTTGGTTACCCTGAGATAGTCGTATGGCATATATATGGTCTGGTTCTTCAATTTTGCCTCTATCTTTTCATGAACCCTATCACACTCCATCTGTGTGTGTTCTAAGTATTTTTGTTCTATGATTTTGTGGTTTTCTATTGCGAAAGTTAACAAATCATTCGACAAAAAATGGTTACGATTCTGGTAACCACAGCCATCGGAGTAAATTGTTATTGGTAGCGTATGTGCTAGGCAGCGTGTTGAAAAATGATGTATTATGCACAAAATAAACGTCGAAGCGGACAAATCTCCATAAGTTTCATTTCACCAGTATTTTGTACATTGATGGGTGGTGAGATTGGAAACCGTAAAGTTATGCACTTGTAGACGTTGTTTATAACAATTGGCTGATGCATTTATGTCGGGGCAATATCTATCTTTGTTCATAGAAATATGGTTATATACACGATGATATATAGTACTAAAAATGGGTTTTTTCAATTTAATTGAATTTAAGATTACATAAAAAGTTCCATTTAAAAAAGGATATTAAGCGATTCGCAAATAGAAGAGTTACTTGCGAACGAATCAGCAAAAGATTTCTTAAGCGATTGGCTGGGAAGATTCGCAAACAAATTTTTGACACTTTTTCACAACTTTCAAAAGTTTTGCTTCACTTTAATTTCAAAGCCTGTCTTATATTCCAACCATATTCCATCTTCTAAAAATTGCCGAAATGAGCGAAAGAAGATTTTCCAAATCTTTCAATAATCGCGCATTCATCGCATTTGCGATTTAAAAGCGATACATCTTCCAACGAGCGCAGGAAGATTTTTAAATTTTTTAAGAATCTTATATTTTGCAACAACACGCGGTTAAAAATCTTGGAGTAATTTTTAAATCAATGGTTGGAATAATGTTTATTTTGAACCATTTTTTATTATAATTAATACTTTTCAAAATACTAGAAATTTTTTTTAGTCAAAGCTATACTTTAATTTTATAAAGTTGGATTAAAATTTAAACTTTAGTACCTACTGTTTAAAATTTAATACAAAATAACTAAAAACTAATCAAATCGGTTTCAAAAACTAGTACAATTGGAAAAGACTTTGAATTAAGATAGCCATGATGTTAGATTTAATACAGCATGTATTACATTTTAAGCCAGGCTGTATTATATTTCAAAACTTTCCGTCTTAATTTTCAGATTGTTGAGATTCAAAAGTTTTATGATTCAGAGTTACTTTTTTGGTTAACAAAGCTGTATAGATGTACAGGTGCACAGGCAACGTTTATACTTTCATTTCAATGAGGACGTGAGTTCGAAACCTACAATAGGAGTTAGTTTAATAATTATAGTATTAAAGCAAAAAAAAAAAAAAAAATAAACTAAAAAATAAAAATAAAATAAATTACTGGAGTAAATACAACCAGTTTCGTTTTTTATACGGTATGGTTTAAAATCGAATACAACTTGTAATAAGGTTTTTAGTCCACATTGGGTATTGCAATTTAAACCCATGCGGGAATAAGACTTAGTTTTAGAACTTGGCGTGGTTTAAATTTTAATACAATTTCTGTGTCGTAATATATACAGTACAGGATTTACTAAAATTTAGTCAAATATTTTTAACCGTGCACCTACTGTAAGAAAGATGAAGACTAAACTGAAACTAAACTGAAATATTTAAGTTGAAATGGTTATAAAATTGACAAGCTCTGTTCACGAATAAATAGAAGCAGATAGCATAAAAAAATAATTAAGTTGCTTAAATCTTAGCGAAAACAGCATGAAAAAATGCATGCAAATCAGCATTATCTTTGGTTCAACGGTAAAGGTTTTAAACTTTTTGATACAGTTTAGAAGACATTTTCCAGATCTATCATTTCTGATTGTTTGTTTTCGTTTAACAACCGCACCAGCCGAACTTTTTACGACAAACCTGTTTTTTGGAGGTTATTTTAGGGGAGGGTAAAGTTTGTTTCGTCTAAAAAAGACCTTTTTTATGAATTTTTTTAGAAAAAATTATTAGTGTAGGTTTATTATACATATATATATATATATATATAAACCCAATGGTGTCCGTATGCTACTCCATTACATCTGAACCAATGGTATTGTTCAAATTTTGAGAGTGTGTTTGGTCAGTCTTGGCACGGGTTAAAATACTTATTTGTATAAAATCGGATGAGCGGTTCTTGAGATATTGCAAAAATATTGGATCGCTTTTCGCCCATACGATTTCTCATATAAAATCGCTAAAAATCAGTTTATCGTGGAAGTAAAAGCCACAGAACATAAAAGTTCGGAATTGAGTTACCACTTGGTACTTTAGATGTAGAACTTTTGATGTAAAAATCACAGAACATTGAAGCTCAGGATGGAGTTGCCACTTGGTGATGTCCTTCTTATAGACAACTTGAAAGGGCATTGAATAAAGGAGTGTGGCTCCACCCATATAAGCCAAATTTTTTGATATCGAATAGCACTTTCAAGTAGTCAAGGAGTTTGTAGACCTTGGCACTGCCATTAATAACAACCGAAGTCAGCCTGGAGTTAAAGCGAAGAACAATAATTGCTAATAGGTGCTGCTACGGTCTCAGTAAGCAACTAAGTTTCAGAGCCCTCTCTCGATCGACAAAACTAACACTCTACATGACGCTCGTTCTACCTGTGCTGATTTATGGCGCTGAGGTATGGGTAGTTTCGCAAACTGACGCAGCCGCTCTGGGGGTGTTCGAGAGAAAAGTTCTTCGCAAAATCTTCGGTCCTGTTCGAGTCGGCGATGACTATCGCATCCGAATGAACCACGAGCTATATGAGCTCTACGAAGACATTGATGTAGTTCGGCGTATAACTGTGCAGCGACTACGCTGGCTGGGTCATGTCCATCGAATGGACGACGAAGCTCCAGCGAAAAAGTTGCTCGAAGCGAGGGTCGTTGGTCAACGACGACGAGGGAGACCATGCCTCCAATGGATGGGCCAGGCCGAGGAAGCCCTAACCGCACGTGGTGTATCCGATTGGAGAAGGCGCGCGCAAAGCAGAGGTTCCTGGCGAGAGCTGATAAGGTCGGCCGAAACCCGGACGCGGGTTGTTACGGCCATCTAAGCAAGTAAGTAACGTCAAAGTCATAGGTTGCATGAAGAGTTGTAAATAGAGATTTTCGGGTACGGTGCGTATTATGGAATAATTTATTTTCTTCGATCTCGAACTCCAGAGAGCGCTGTAGAAAAAAAACTCAAAAAAAAAAAAAATTGCGAAAAACTCGTAAGCCGCTCATTCAAGTTTTGTGAAAATTTGCAAGTTGCGGTTCTCGGGTACGGTGAATATTTTGGACTTATCTATTTTACTCTATCTCGAACTCCAGAGATAGCTGTTGTTCAAATCTTTTAAAACAATTGTGAACAACTCCTAAGCCGCTCATTCGAGAAAAACCACACAACCGTGTTGGAACTAAGAAGTCGCATGCAGTGTTTAGGTTTTTAGGTTTTCTGCACGAAATTTTAGAAAATCATAAGCTATATGCCCGTAAAGAAAAATTGCATGAAATATGCAACCTTCAGCTGGTGTTAAAAAAGTATGATGTTCACATCTCGCAAACTAGAATCCCAAAGCTACACGAAATGTTTAAGTTTTCTGCACAAAATTTACAAAAATCATAAACTACAATCCTGTGTTGAAAAATTGTACGAAATATGAAGCTTTATGTTGTATACAAATTTAGCTGGTTTACTTTCAAAAGTTTGTGTGCCTGCCTAGTTCTACTGTTCACATTGTTTCAATTCAAAACTATAATTCACATATGGTTTCCCACCAATTCTTCGATCAAAGACCAACATTGGTTGTATAAGGCGCAGACGTTTCATGGATCTATATATAATTATTAATGATAATGGTACAGGATAATAAATTTTCATTGATGTATAAATCTTTTTGGTCCAGTACAGATCTACAACGTTAGTGTATAAAAGTTAAATGCAGATGTAAAAACCCTAATTTTACATCCTTATATAAGAAACCTAAATGCAGCGTCTAAATCTACTCTTTCTAAATGTACGAGAAGAAAAGCTAAACGTAGATGTAGAAACCCTAATTCAACATCCGCCTATAAAAACTTAAATGCCGCGTCTAAACCTTCACTTTCTAAACGTACGTGCAGAGAAGTTGCTCAAACGTGATGGGTGCAAAATCCCGGTCAAAACGTAAGCAAATATCCGTATACGTGTTGCTTTGCCTGATTTTGTATTTTTTGAGTAGGTTTATGAAAAGCCACACCCTATTTTACCGCCCACACATCAACAAAAATACTATTTATAAGACGGTTTTGATCCAATAAGACTAAAATTCGGTAATTTCATTCATATGGTTACTGTCTGTAACTCTACAAAAAATGCGCGTGGCTCATTTTACCTACGTCCACTTTTCAGTGGATAAGCGCAGAGCAAAGCGAAACGCGCCGGATATAAGCTAGTCTATATATATAAAAGTCTAATGGTGTCCGTATGTTACTCCATCACATCTGAATCGTTCCAATGGTGTTGAGGGAGTGTTTGGCTAGTCTTGGCACGGGTCTTAGTACTTAATTGTACAACATCGGATAAGCGGCTCTGGAGATATTGCAAAAATATTGGATTAACATAGATATTCATAAATCATAACCTTATGAATATAAAAATTTGAAGGCAGAGACAAAGCTATTTTTTTTTAAATTTAACAATAGAACGTTTTTATAAAAAAAAATAAAATTTTTTAAAATTTTATTATAAAAATAAAAATACATTTTTTTAAATATAAACTGAAAACATGAAACTAAATAAGTCTAATTTGATTTTTAACCGACTTCAAAAGGAGGAGGTTCTCAAGTTCGTCGGTTTCTCTGTTTTTTTTTTTTTTTTTTTTAAATGTATGTACATCGATAACTCCTAATCCATATGCCTGATTGCCATAACTTTTGGTGAACAGATAGATAACAGACACTAGATACTACTGTATCTCCAATAATATTGACACTAGGGTACTGCAATTTAGTGAAGAAGTAGGCACAATTATTATAAATTACAGACAAAAAAATGGGCGTTATTCAACAAATGGGCGTGGCAGTATTAGAAAAACAGTGTATCTTGAATAATTTTGCGACCAGAGTACTGAAATTTAGTATAGGGGTAGGCATTACTATTACAAAGTATGGTCAATAATGTAAAATATAATACAATAAAAAAAAAATGGGCGTTATTCAACAAATGGGCGTGGCAATATTAGAAAAACACTGTATATCGAATAATATTCACACTAGTGTACTGCAATTTAGTGTAAGGGTAGACACAGTTAATACAAATTACGGTCAAGAAAATGGGCGTTATTTGACAAATGGGCGTGGCAATATTAGAAAAAGAGTATATATCGTATAATATTGATACTATGGTACTGCAATTTGGTATAGGGGTAGGCATTATTAGTACAAATTACGGTCAATAAAGTGGGCGGTATTCGACTACTGGGCGTGGCAATATTAGAAAACAGTGTATCTTGAATAATTTTGACACTAGGGCACTGACATATATTGTAGTACAGGGGTAGGCAGAATTATTAAAAACTACGGTCAATAAAGTAGGCGTTATTTGATAAATGGTCGTGGCAACACTAGATAAACACTATCTCAGTTAATATTGACGCTGGGGTACTGAAATGAAGTACAGGGATAGGACATTTATTACAAATAACGCTCAAGAAAGTGGGCGCTTATTTAACAAAGGAGCGTGGCCATATTAGAAAAACACTATATCTCGAATAATATTGACACTAGGATAATAAAACTCGTTACAAGAGTGGGTATAATTATTTCAAAACACGTGACATCTAATTTAAATTTAAGGGACATATTTTTGATATAACCAACAAACTTTCAGAATGTAATAAAACAAATTTTTTTAAGAACAATTGTATTAATGCAGTTTATACACATTTTTCGAAAATTTATCATATTCTCTAAAAAGGAAGAAATACAAATTTTTTTAAAAAAAACCGCTACAAAAAATGACTACAAAGTAAAAAAAAAAATTTTAAATTTTCGTTTTAATTTCTTGGACATATTTGACAATTTATTTAAACATATTACATTGGAAAACTCATTTGAATTTTTTTCTAATATGTTTTATTATCATAAAAATAGTCGGTTTTATTTTTTTTTGTGAATGCATTTTTCGATCCAGGAACGAAATTTGCATTTTTCTTAACTTTTGTTTCTTATTATATATGTTCCTTTTTTCGTGCGCCTATTATAGCAAATGGATGCAAAATTAAAAAGAATTGTTTGCCCTCTATGGGTATAAAAATCATATCCCATCGCGTGATGGTTTTATACAGTAACCACCAATCATTAAAAATTCGATATGCACAGTTAGTAACATTAGCAGCTATGTTACTTCGGCAGGGTACCGAAGCTAAAAAACCCCCCGCTGCCGTATTAAAGTATTTGAAGTATTAAGCCACGACAGACACGGTGATATTCAGTTTTATATATTTACGAAAGTTTCATTATTTTGATGACGTCACTTTTTATGTGAGGTAGGCGTGGTTTTCATCCGATTTTGCCAAATATCATAGTGATAGTCTATATTAAATATCAAAGCCTATGTGGATAATTTCAAGACTTTAATTTGATCAGAATTTTAAAAGATTTTACTGTTAATATAAAGCTACTTTGTATGGGAGGTAGTCGTGGTTTTCATCCGATTTTCCCAAATTTCGTAGGTAGGATTTATATTGAAGATCAACACTTATGTGCAAAATTTGAAGGCATTTGTTTAATTTTTGGGGATATTTTAAGCGATCTTTATGTAAAAATAAAGTCACTCTGTATAGGAGATAGGCGTGGTTTTCATCCGATTTGGCTCATTTTCAAACTTGATCTTCCTTTTTTAAAAAGAAGCTTATGTTTTGAATTTCATCGCGATAGCCTTTACGGCTATAATCACGTCGACAGACAGACCGACGGACACACGGAAATCGACTCATGAGGTGATGCTGATGCAAAAATATACATACTTTTTTATACCTGCCACGCTTCCTTATCGGCGTTACAAATGGAATGACAAAGTTGATATACCCCTTACGCAGTACGCGTTTGGGTATAATAAGTGGGGAAATCGTGATCTTTTGAAGCAAAAAAAAATTAAAAATTAATATGATGTGAAGTCACGAGAAGCCTATACTTTTTTGTAATAAAAACAGACATCATAACCTTATGAATATAAAAATTTGCTAAAAAAAAAAAAGGGTACAAATAATGGATAAAAAGTTTTTTGATGTACTAAGAAACTAATATACATACTGAAACGTTTTAAACAAGTGGTCTACGGTGTTTGTGCTGCTCTTCGTATATGCCACTCAGTCGCCTTAATTTCAAATTTCGAACGATTGCGTTCCCTCGTGGACTGTGCGCCGCCTTAGAATTTCGACTTAAAAAACGGTGGAAAAATTGCATAAAAAAACCTTATTATCTGTAATCCGAATGCAAATTCGTATAAAAAGTGAAACTGTTCCGATATTTGCGTATCGAAGTTGTAATGATTTCTTTAAGACAGCTCGAAATAGTTATGAATTCGTCGGAATTTCGACAGAGTCGTCAACTATGGTTTGCTGGGTAAGCTTATTAGACACAAAACTTTTGGAAAAGCATTCATTTGAGTGGCTTTTTTTTCATTTTTAAAAGTATAAAAAATATATGAACCACGAAATTTAACACATTATGTGGTATTCCACGTAAAGCGAATGACAAAAAAATTTGACATCTAAAATTTCCAACTTGGCACAAAAATTTAGCCTTGTGCGAAGCCTTTTCCAAATAACAGGTTTCGGAAAATCACCTTAAATCTAAATATGTTTTTTTTTTTTGAAAAATAATTCTCAATAGAAAAAATTTTTGTAAAACATTTTATACAGTCCCATTATATAGTGATTTGATGATTAAAAAATCATGTTACCAAATTAACATAAACAAAATTAACAATAAAAGTTTTTTAAGCGTCAGCATTTATAAAATTATTTTTATTATATTAAAAAATTAAAAAACAATTTGGAAGTTAAAAAATTTTGGTTTTAGTGTTTTAATTTGCAAATAATTTAAATATAAATCCTCGACCGATTAAATTCTTAAATATTAAAAAAAAAAATACTGTTTCTTTCTTTTATAAAAATTTATCTAGCTGAGTAATTATTTTACTATTAACATGAACTTATTTTCATGTGATATCTTATATAATAAATTGGGTATAAAATACTGGTGCTGTGCAAAAACCAGTTTTTGAATTACGGTTTTTGAAAAATAGTCTGAAATTTAAAAATGACTTTATCGGAGTCGATTCATCTAATCAAAAAATTTTATTAGAAAAAATATATGTTTAGTAATTGATATTGGAATTGAATCATGAGAAAATGAAACTGTAAAATTTTTAAAGATCTTCAAATATTTTCTTTTGAATTTATATAAATTGTCGAAATTATTTTGCAAAAACAGTAATATTTTAGCCCTTAACGATAACTCGAACTAGGGTTTTCACAGCTTCAAAAAGTTGTACACAAGATGGGGGTCAATAAAAGCGTAAGATAGCCAAAAAGAAACCAAATCTAAAGACTAACATTTTTTTTCTCCCTTTTATATGAAATGTCCATAAAAGTTGTGAATACAGCTTCAACACCTGAACTTATTAAAAATGTTTGCATTTTTCATAGCAGATTTTAATTTTAGTTTTGATAAACTGCAAGAAATCTTACCTATTTTTACCGTTCATATTAATATTGTTGAATTAGTAAAATTTTGTCACAGACATTTTTACTGTTTGTGCAAATTTTCGGAATAATACTTTTTAAAAAAAATTAAAAATTCTCAATTTAGACCATTTTTTAACAAACCGTAGGCAAAAATCAAAAATTTAGTACTCAAAATTGATATGTAAAAAAAAAAAATAAATAAACTCTTCCCACCTATCTTATGGTCATTTAAAAACAGGCATATTCACAAATAGTCTTAAAAGAAAACGGATTTGCTTAAAAATTTTCATATCCTTTCTTTCAGTTATTACTGATACCTACATATAGATTTTTTATCAAAACTCCCCCCCTTAACCCCTAAGGTAAATCCTGGCTACGGGCCTAAGTTGAAGAGATCAGACCAGGCTTGGACGTTAACAAAGTGAGCTTCTTAATTTTGCTTGATCATTCAAAACCGTTCGATACAGTTCACCATGATATTTTCTCACAAAATTGGTTACAATACAACATCTAACATATTGCGGTTATATCTTATTCAAAGATTTAAATCCATATTTGCCAATAACATAACGTCGGAGTTTCTGATGTTAAACAGGGGAGTTCCCCAGGGTTCTGTCCTAAGACTTATTCTATTCTAATTCTGTGTGAATGATTTACCAAGTGTTCTTGAACATTGTAATATTCATATGTATGCTGATGATGTTCAGTTGTGCGTTAGCTGTAAGCGACCTAGCGTGCATAGCAACATGGGCAAGCGTAAATGGCTTATTACTTAATCCGAAAAATCAAAATGTGTAGTCATCTCAAAAAGAACAATTAACGTTTTAGAATATCCAAAGGTTATCTTGAACAACTTTGCAATTGATTTTGTTGACTCAACTAAAAACCTTGGAGTAGTCTTCAACAGGACTTTGACTTGGAACACTCACATTGGAAGTACAATTAGCAAAAATTATGGTATACATAGGGTATTGAAAGCTTAACAGACCTTTACACCACTTAAAATAATATTTCTCACTACAAAAGCTTACATTCTCCCTATCCTTTATGCACGTGAAATCTTTGTCAACTGCTATTCTCTTACTAAACAACAACTCAATGTAGCATTTAACAATATTGCTAGATATATTTTTGGTCTAAAACGTTCAGTTCATGTCTCTCAAAATGCAGTAAAAATCTGGAACATGACTTTTGAAAACATACTTCAATTTCGAACTTTATTTCTGCTACACAAAGTGCTACTATATACACTGGAGAACCGTCTTACTTGCACAACCGTATTACTCTTTCACGTTCTACTTAAGCGGTCAAACGCACTAATACAATTTCGTCATTTCTGTTTAACTTCCGAAAGGCAATTCTACATATTTCCAATTTAAGATCTGCGTAACTTAAACGACAAAATTTGCTTATAAAGGCTGCGTAAATTTAACCTAAAATTTTTTTCGTTTTTTTCGATTAAGGTTGAGGTTTATGATAATTTATCATAGACATGCTCCATATCCGGCCTTTGTAGTAGTTTTTTCAAGAACAGATTAGCAAATGTATAAGAATTCTTTATTTTTGTAAAAGACTTTCGGTTATTTAGACACAAACCTTACAAAATTAAGAAATGAATAAAAAAATGTTTATGAATAACAATTTAAGCAAGATTGCATAGAGGATGCGTAAAGGCTTACACAGTGCGTGACTAAACAAGCGTTGAACGACTGTGTAAGGAAATATATTGAATACGGCTTTAAGTGTTTTGCTAATTCTGAGAGCAATATTTCGCCAGCTACGACCCTGACGGTTGAGCTCAGAAACTTCTTCTATATTTAGCTTGTCTCAGTTTTACTATAATAACCACTTATTAGAAATTCTTTTAGCAGGAAAGTCGCATTAGTTAAGTTGCATTATTTATGGTCTTTCATCTGTTAAACTTGAAATTTATTTTTTGTTGTGTTGTTTTCGATTTTTAGGGCTTTCCATAAATTACGTAACACTTTTATGGAGGAGGGGATCGAACATTTGCGACGAAGTGTGACAATGGGGGATGGGAGAGATCGGCCGTGCGTTACGCTACAAACAAATTTTTGAATTCAGTTCTCATTAAAAGAAAATATTATTCAAAATTAATTTTTTTGTAAGTATTGCTTGAATGAAAAAAATGCACCTTATAGAACAAACGGATACGCCCAGCAAAGGTATAAAAGACATCTGAAGCACCTTCAAAAAGCGTAGCAGCTTCAAAAAACAGGTTTTTTGCTGAACTGAAGTATGAATTCTTACTCTTAAGCAGTCATCGAAAATAGCTGTTGTAACTTCACGTTCAAAACAAAACATCAAAAACTTATAAAACAATTAAAACAAACAACAATTTTCACAATTGTCGAACATCCAAGTAATAACGTATTGTTAGTATTCTTGTTAACGTCAGAAAGGCTTAATTTGTGTTTAGCTCTGTTCACATGGTCAAAATGTACACAAGATGCTAAACATTTAAAAAAAACCCCAAAAATTTAAAAAAGTAAAATTGTCAAATCAACAGCAACTCAGCATTGGTCACAACAAAAACTTTAAAAGTGTGATGTTACATTGGAGGGGGTAAAAACTTTGTGACGAAGTGCATCTTAAATCATTATCAGAATCAGTATCAGTACCAGAATCAGTATTAGTGGTGGCCTTAGGTGTTACCGTTCCTGAGATCTTAAAAGACATGGCACGAACGATTTTATATATGTTAAAGGGCGATAAAAGTAGGCACATTTACATTTGTGTTATTGCTGTATTGTTAAACAGCTAAGTGCTAAACTGATCTGACTGTAAATCAGCTAGCTGCTAAACTGGTCTGTTTTTTTTATTTATTTATTTATTTATTTAGCCAAACAAGGCAATATACTTATTCTAACTTATTTTTCTAACAGGTTGTTGTTGTATTTATTTTTTTATTTTTTGTTTTTCTCTCCTCTTTCCATGTTTTAGGTGTAGAAGATATGCAATTCTCAGTGGGCGTAATCCGCCCACATGAATCGACACATTTTCAAAAACACGTCAAAAAGAAAAGACAAGAAGAAGAACGAAGGGGGAACTTATATACTAAGCTTACATACTAACAGATTTTATACACATAGTAAAAATATGTACTAATTTTTAATACTATGCTAAAATATTATTAAGATGGAAAGCTGAGTGGGAGAACAACTAAATTTTGTTTAGGTATGGGTGGTAGACGGCAATGTAAGAAGAGGCATTTGGATATGGGAGAATAAAGTTAATATTACAATGCGGTGTTTTACTTATTTAACATTCAAATTTTTGATTTACAATTTTTCTACAAATGCTAGATCAAGGAAATAGAAAAGGGGTCAGAATGGTGAAAAGGAATTGGAGAAGATTCTGAAGTAGTTATGTAAAGGAAAGTGATTTGGAAAGAGAACGCTTGAATCTGAATTTCGATATTGGCGGTGTATAATGCTCGCTGATATTATTAAATATTTTACAACATCTATTCAAGGGCTCGTTCAATGCGTAAATAGTGTTGCGATGCGATTCTTTTAACAATTTTGTATACCTTGTTCGCCTTATTGGTTCATTAAATAGTACCTTTCTCGAGATGTATTCGCTATCGATGTTACCAGTAATAACATCGAATGTAAAGCATGAGCAAAGTAATATTCTCCTTGATGACAGCGACATTAAATTGAGGATTTTAAGTCTACTCTCGTATGGTGGTAAATTTGTATAGTCACGAGGATCGTATAGGTCTCTCAATGCAAAAAGCAAGAATTGTCTTTGAATAGATTCTAGCCTTTCACTATGCACTACAAAAGCTGGGTTCCAAATTATGCAACAGTATTCTAAGATTGGTCGTACTAATGTGCAGTAGAAGGTTTTAGTTACCCAAAGGTTTTTGAATTCTTTTGCACGTCTTTTTATGAATCCGAGCATTTTGTTTGCCCTGGATATGATATGATCGTAGTGAAGGTTAAAGCGCATCTTACTATCAAGAATTATTCCAAGATCTGCTATGTGGTTGACCCTTTTAAGTTCTACCTTATTTAGCATGTATCTGCTATATGTGATTACGTTTTTACGGGCAAAACTTATAACGTAGCACTTATTTATATTTAAATAAAGTTTATTTTTACTACACCACTGTTCCAGAGAAAAAAGCTTATTCTGTAAGAATACTGAATCCACTTCTGATCTAATGTTATAGTATAATTTTAAGTCATCTGCATATAAGAGATGGGGGACATCATGCAAAACTTCAGATATGTCTGCAATAAATATGTTGAAGAGAAGTGGGCCAAGATGGCTACCTTGAGGTACACCCGACGAGACAACAATCTTTTTAGACAAAGTACCCTGAAATTTTACATATTGGGATCTTTCACAGAGATAAGACTTGAGCCATTTCAGCACAGTACCTGATATACCAAATTTTTCTAGTTTCTTAGCTAGGATTTCGTGATCAACACGATCAAAGGCTTTACTAAAATCTGTATAGACTGCATCTATTTGGTGGCCCTTTTCCATTTTAGTAAGAATGTCTGATGCCATGATTGCTAGATTTGTGGTTGTTGATCGTCCTTTACGAAAACCATGTTGCTGCTCGTTTAAACACGGATTAATTATGCTCGTGAGTTTGGAACATATCATTTTTTCAAATAGCTTTGGAATTGCTGACAATATTGCAATACCCCTATAATTTTCAACTGATCTCTTGTCGCCATTTTTATAAATTGGCGTAAGATGACAAGATTTCCAAAAAGTTGGGAATATACCTGTATGCAAGGATTTGTTAAAAATCATATGTAACGGCGTAATTAATTGGTCTAACCATTGAACAAGTGAAATTGGTGGTATAAGGTCTGGACCTGGAGATTTGTTTGAATCTAATTCTTTAATGGAATTGGTTATGTCACTCCATGTAATATTTATTTCACAAACCAATGTCGGTCTACTAGTTATACTGGCAAATGTAGGTTGATTTTGGGAAGTAGTTGAACAAAAGACTTCTTTAAAATGATCCGCAAAGAGATTACGAATTTCCTGTGAGTTAGATGAAGTAGCATTGCCTTTAAACATGAAGTTTGGGTATCCGGTCGATTTCCGTTTTACATTTACAAAATCGAAGAATTTTTTCGGGTCTTCAATAATCCTTTCTCCAATTAAATTGGTGTAAAGCCTATAAGCCTCTTCGGACTTAATGGAAAACTCCTTAGACAGCTCTTCGTATCTAACCTTTACCTCATCACTTACAATGACGCAATTTTTAATGACTGTAAAGTTTATTTCTTTGATTTCTCAAATTTCTAAGATTTGAATCAAGCCACGGTTCCGATAGTTTATTTTTTTTCTTTATTTTTGGAACATGAGTATCAAATACAGAAAAGACTTTTTGATAGAAAGACGATACAGCATCGTCCAATTCTAGTGCAGACAAGTGGTTCCAGTCCAAACAATTTAAGTCATTTTTAATGTTATTGTAATCGGCATTGAGGAAATCGTATACAATAGAATTATTGAATGACTGTATAAAAGTTATGTTGTTAGTACATAACTCAGTAATAAAAGCAGTATGGTGGAGGGTATTGGAAAATATCTGCTCAGCCTCACAGGTTGGACTAACCTTTACATCGTCATATGAGTTAGTAAAAATCAAATCTAGCCAGCGATTGTTTCGGTTTGGAGCAGGAGCAACTTGCTGACAATCATTACTATAAAAAGTACTTAATAAATTGAAGTCGACCGCATTGGACAGGTTAATTGGAAGGAGATGGTTGTCATCATCATCGTGCACAAAAGTTATATTGGGACGGTTGAAGTCTCCAAAAATAATAATTCTATCATCTTCGTTTAACGCAGCTGTTATTGACGTTATGATTTCACATAATTCATTGTAGGAATTGTGGGTTGAATTCGGAGGAATATAAATAACACCTATGTATACGGAAGCTTTTTGATCTAGCCTTATTTTGATTATTTTGTGCTCAAAGCATTTGGAGGAGCAGGTTACAATCAATTCACTAGATAAGGAGTTATGTGTGGCAATTAAGACACCGCCTCCTCGAGACAGGCCGCAGCTTGCATAGTTTCTGTCATTCCGGTATATTGTCCAGTTGCTATCTAGAATTTCTTCATTTTTGATAGCGTCATTCAACCACGTTTCAGTAAAGACAAAAACATTGAAATGACAAGATTTAGCTTCAACAAACAGTTTATTGAGTTTGCCTCTCATGCCACCACAATTGTGGTAGGATATATTAAAAGACGCAATTGAAGGTAGTGTATTTCGGGAGGCTGGATAATCGGACATTGCTTTAGGATGAGAGTTAGGGACAATAAAAATTTTTGAAGTTAGAACGAGCTCTTTGTAAATGCCATATATACTTTGAGCTAGTATGCGATGCAAATGCCGTGAGGTCGTTTTCAACATCAGTGGGTGAAATGTTGAGGCTTTCATGGAAGTTAATGAAAATTTTTTTCAGCTCGACAGGGTCGGTAGGAAGACCTTCTTGTTGGATGGTTACCATAGCACTTGTTCTTGTTGTACCTTCAATACAGACTGAGTCAGACTTATTATGTAAATAAGACAGGTATAATCGAACATTATCATACAACCGACGGTCTCTTAGACGAGACATAACGAAACGACCTTCACTACTAACGTCAGCGAGATTTTTTGTGAGCTTCGCATTAGGTGGCAGAAGAGGATCCAGAAAGGCTGGTGTAGCATTAGTGAACGTTTGAGTATTAGTGCAAGTAATTAAGGGAGGAGGTGTGTTATTGGAGGGTGTGATTGCTGGTGAACGTGTTGCAGTAACAGGTTGTGTAGAAGTAGGCTTAGGCATGACTATTGCGGGCTGTGGGGTTGGATTTAGTGTATGGGAATGGACGAAATTAGGATATTTATATAAATAAGTTTTATTTTTTTCGTCGTTATTGAGGTTAAACGAAACACGCTTAACTTTAGAATAAGGGAGTTTCGACGATTGAGTAATAGGAAATTTAGAAGAAGATAACAGTTGAGAAGATAGTTTTGACTGTGGAGAAAACTTTGGGAATAAATTTGTTTTATATGACCAGTTTTGATCTTGAGCTGGCTTTGAGGGTGTTCTGGCAGGTGGGCTTATATTATTTTTATTACTATTAATATTAGTAGGCTTAATAGATTTAATCATAGGCTTAGTGATAAGCTTAATACTAGGTGCCTTAACTTCCGTTTTTGGTTTTTCCGTCCATTCAGTTATACGAATGTTTCCTTTCGTTCGCATACCTGCACTAGAAAACATCCACGCATATGCCTTGGGTATATTAAATTTAAAAATGCTAACCTTGGATCGTTTTGACGACTTTTTATGGCAGTCTGAGATGGTTAATTTGTACTTCTTTTTGAAGTAATTTTCTACCCAAGTTGCATCTGTAGTTGTGGGGAAGCCTTTAACGAACAAAGCAGTGCTATCACTTTGGTTTCCAGTCTTCAGTTTTTGAATTCTGTGATTCCATTCTGATGTGGTCCATGAGGTTCCAAAGTGATTAATTATTTTCCGAGGTGCAGCAACAGGTGGTTGTATTAATGGTGTGGGTGTTGGTTGGCTAGGTTGCGAATCCGAGTTAGATGGTAAGGGACGCACTGAAGAGGATAGCACGGAAGCTTCCATGATTTCATCGAAGAGGGAGGATGAATTGTGTTCAATGGCTTCTGTCACATTGATTCTGTTGGTTCCAGTACTGATTGCATCAGATATTTCCGCAAGCGACTCTCTAAATAAGACAAGATCGTCACTTATTTCATTTATTTTGTGATACAAAACTTCGATAAGTGGATCTGGTACAGTTGGTGATTGTGTTGTTTTCTCCGAGGTCGATTGCAGCAAGATGTCGACGTCATTTCTTAAGCACGCGATATTTTTAGTTACATTTTTTACTGAATCAACTGTGTTTATTTTCTCAAAGTTTGTGTCTATTGATTTATTTATAGCACTTATTGCGGTTTCAACACAGCTTATATCGTTTTGATGATCTATGGCATAGTTTAAGATTTTGGTTATGTTCTGGTTTAGTGTTCCGA
Organism: Coremacera marginata; assembly: GCA_914767935.1. Classification (NCBI taxonomy): domain Eukaryota; kingdom Metazoa; phylum Arthropoda; class Insecta; order Diptera; family Sciomyzidae; genus Coremacera; species Coremacera marginata. The sequence continues at coordinate 81,493,415 of OU612047.1, read as the reverse complement.
GCTTTTTATTACTTTCATTTTTTGTCACTTCGACAGCACTGCTGAGGTCTTCTATTGATTTTAATGCCTCATCAAATTTCGACACCAGATCGACTGTCTTTTTCAAACACTGTTTATTTTCTGACCGCACTGAGTTTGTTAAGTCACTAAGGCATTTTATCGCGAGAAGAACATGCGTGAGTGACAATTCTTTACATTCATCGCAGTAAAACGAAAAATTGGCCAGATATTCGTCAAGATAAGTTAAGCTTCTTTTCGATAAGCCTATGCAAGAAGTGTGGAAAGATTTTCCACAAAGGCCTTTGCACGTTATCTTGGGCGCCTTACGGTCCTCTGCGGTACAAGAAGGTGAAGCACAGATTTTATCCATTTTTGTTTTAATTGCTCTTATTGCTATTTTTTATATTTAACTTTTTTTAATAATTCTGTCTCTTTAGCAGAAAAATGCCAATACAGCAGTCAGAGGTTGGGAGCAATAATAGCGCAACAAGAAATTTTTTTTTTTTTTTTATGAGTAAAGTTGACACTGTGAACGAGAAATATCTTGCAGAATTCGCACTTTTATTTAATTTCGGTCGTATTTTATAGTACTGTTGAACTGATTATTAAATAGCACACTGAACTTTTAGCTGTGGTCAAGTGAAACTACTAAATTCGCACTTTAGAATTTATATTTATTGAAGTCCACGAATAATATGCAGCCCAATGCAACAACTCACGAAAGAAATTTGAACTAAAATTTAACAACTGCGGAGCTTACAATTTACAACACGTCCGAACTCTATGACAGTCGATACACTTCATACTATACTATCTATTATTACTATACTATTTATTCTATCAATATGAATAAAACACTAAATATACTTCAACAACATATACATATGTATATGATGATCAGAATCTCTTCATTTTGTCAAGAGGCAGCATGATTTATATTAATTGTTTGGCTTCGTCTGCATCATATGTTTATAGTATGTAGTTTTGTTTATTCTACTAATTCCTTATAATATATATACTATGTTCCTATTACTCAACCATCCTATCCCTCGTCCACCGCCCCAGTCTCCCGATGCCAAACGCCAGTAACACAGCGCTGTTGACTTTCGGTGGCAGCGTGCTTCCGATGAAATTCACAAAAAAACATTTGAATCTAGCTCTTAAACGTTTAACGTCCATAAAAAGGACACTACCATTATAAATATAGATTTTTGTATAATAGATTTCATATTATCAAAGTCAAAGATGTCAAGTAGAATTTGAGTAATTTTTGGCCATTTGAAAGTTAAAAAAGAAAACATAAACCCTTCGACCTCCCCCTCGTCCTTTCCCTTTCAATACCGTCACATGATTCAACCAATAGCATCAATAAAATAAAAATTTTTTCGGAAAAACGATGAGTCATCAACATATGCAAGAAACATGTTTGAACATGCACTATGTTGGGGATTTAATTTGTTTGTGATGTTGGTGTTGTTGTCGGCTTCTAAAATGTTCTTGAAGTTTTTTGCATATCGAAGCTATAAAATTCTTGGAAAACGATAATGATACATTAAAATTCCTGGAAAATAAATCATGAGCCATTAAAATTCCTGGAAAAATGATAGTCTCCTCAACACATGTAAGAAACATGTTTGAACATGTACCATAAAAATCCTGGAAAACATTGATGAGTCATCAAAATTCCTGGAAAAATTATGAGTTATCCAAATTCCTGGAAAAATGATAATCCCCTCAACACATGTAAGAAACAGCGAGCACGCTTCCGATGAAATTTATAAAAAATATATTCTAACCCTTTAACCTTCACCGTACCTTAATTGATATTACCATTATAAATATAGATTTTCGTATTGTAACACTCATATTGCTTAAGTCAAAGTCGTCAGGAAGAATTTGATGAATTTTTGCTAGGCATTTGAGGGTTAAGAAACAAATTACAAACGCTGATAAGCTTTATGTATGTTTGTATGTATACCAGCTAAGCTTAGCTTAACTAAGAGTTTTGCTTTAAGAATATCTAAATAAAAAACTGCAACATCAGCATCTTACAGATACACACATCGAGTGATGATATAGATAATTATTTCAAATATAGTGAAAGCGTCAGTTAGGGGTCGTCTGGGTTATTTTCCCCTTACTATATCATACAAGCTCAAGTTAATAACACCCAATTAAATCCCGCCACTGGATTAACTTTGATAAGTTCTAAGTATGCTTATGTATGTATGTGAACTTGTTTATACAATAAATATAAACATCAATTATGTATGTTTACTTGCTTAACAATAATAATATACCCAATTACATAAATTATGTTCGTCCACTTGCTTAATATACATATACATAAATTATGTATGTCTACTTGCTTAAACTATAACAACACATAAGGCAAACGAAGCCATTCGAATGAGACACGAACACTTGAGAACAAATACGAACCCGCTCCTCCTTCCTCCTGCCCCAGAAGCGGATTATCATACCTACCTTCATGTCAACTTTTTCAGGTCTAACATAGACATTTTCTGATGATACAACAACACCTTTAACTTAACCCTTTCACGCATAAGGGACACACTTGTCCCCAAATAATTTTCACAATTTACAGTAATACTGGCTAAGTAGATCCTTTTTAGGCTTACATATTTAAATTTTGCACTACATTTTCTAGTTTACGCAATGGCAATACTAAAATAAATCTAGTATCTGTCAAAACATTACACGCGCAAAAAGAAAAAAATAGTTTTGCAAGACGTAAACATTGAACTATAGTTTTTTATTATATAGGGACTTTTAACAACAGCTCTTATTTGGAGTTATATTCACAGGGAAGTACAATTATTATTTCATTATATACTAAAATATTGCATATTTTATATATACATAAATATTGCATATAATGTAGAAAAATGCAACGGGACGCGGGTGTCCCTATATGCCTCAAAGGAAACTTTTGGTTGAAACTAATGAAGTTTTTTGGTTCAAACAAATACACCTGAACGCATATTGGGACACCCTTGTCCCCTTCTCAAAAACACAACAATATACAGAATTTATGCTTTATGTATTACTTTTTTATTAAATTGTAGCAAAATAAATATATATAAATTAACAAAATCATTTTTTCTCTCATGAGTTATAAATGTGAAAAGGTTAAGGTAAATTCTTCGAACTATTTTATAGATTTTTACATTACTTACTTACTTAGATGGCCGTGACAACCCGTGTCCGGATTTCGACCGACCTCATCAGCTCTCGCCAGGCGCCTCTGCTTTGCGCGCGCCTTCTTCAATCGGATACACCAAGCGCGGTTAGGGCTTCCTCAGCCTGGTCCATCCATCGGAGGCATGGTCTCCCTCGTCGTCGTTGACCAGCGACCCTCGCCTCGAGCACCTTTTTCGCTGGAGCTTCGTCGTCCATACGATGGACATGACCCAGCCATAGATTTTTACATAATAAGCATTTTTTTTTTATCATCAAACTTAACCTTAAACAAACTTAAAGGCAAAGTTATATTCGATCCATACCACATGCCACGACATTTGCATCTTTTAAATATTCGTCTTCCGTCAGTGCTGACGTGGAAAGAAATATTTTTATATATAAGACAATACCGACAGTAGATAGTTTTTATTTTGATAATCTAAAATGTACATTGTAATGCTACGTATTTCAGTTGCAAACATTTCAATTAAAAACAACTAAAAATATTAATTTTTTGTGGGTGTTCTAGGGAATTAATAATGTGTTTTTAGGGCATCAGGCTATTTTTTTTTTATCCAACTTTTTATGTTTTTCAGGGCATCAAAATCCGAGCCCTGATAATCATTAAGATAAAGTAATCGAGCTACATACTAAAAAAAATTACCCAACAAGTATATTATATTACATTTACAAAAAAAAAATTTAATGTTGTATTGTCATAGTCGTAACAATCAGTGAACACATCACTGTTGTTATTTGTATCTTCAAATATTGCAATATTCTTTTACTTCTTTTACAACATACTGAGTATGCTGTCTCTCAGTATGCAATGTTTTAAGTATATATGTCCTTTTGAACTTACCGGTCCTCGTTTTGAGTCCCAAAAATGTACATGAATTCATATAAGATGTAGGATATGAAGGAACAACAAAACTACTCAAATATACAGAAATCTTACTTAACAATCCAGGTCTAATATTTTAGGGGGAAAAAAACAAATTGTGACGGGTGTTACACAATGTAGAGATGCGAATAAGAGGGGGAGGTATAAGAAATAGCAGACAAATTGTCATTCCTGACTAAAATACTTGATGCCCATAAAATTAAGTGCACCAATCAAAAATCAGAATAGAGTCAGCGTTGTAGAAATTTAGTTGGCACATATTCACAAGACCTTAATAGCAGCAGTTTCTTTCATATATGAACATAAATAAACCTTTAACATAAATAACATAAGTTCAAGGGATTTGCCTCTCAGAAGCTCACATCAAACTCACGCACAGTTGTACAAAATAATACGCGATGACAAAATTGAATCAGCGTTCCCTAATGTGAACACAGCCTTGCGTATATTTTTATGCCTCATGGAATCAAACTGCACAGCGGAACCATCTTTTTCAAAATTGAAAATACTAAAAAATTAAAACAGAACGACGATGCTGCAGGAAAGGATTGATGCTGTATCAATATTATGTATAACTAGAGGCAGATATGCTAAAAAAAATGAACTTAAAAATTATTGTCAAATCATTTCAATAAATAAAGATATATATGCTTTGGTTTTCATAAAAATACCAACTCAACGTATCTCTTCCGTTTCTCTTACACATTCTAAGGTACGTAATGATCTATTTAGTTATAAAAAATACTTTAAAAAATGTTTAACTCATTAAGCCGGCTCTCAAACTCGTGGGCGCTGGAGGTCAAAACTTTTTTGTGGAGCACTTAAGTCAATTATAATGCGCAAGCACTTACTGCCACGCCCACAAACCCTCTCTCATTACACAAGCGAATGTGCCTTTTCGGACCCTTAGGCCTCAATGTGTTCTATATTACTACTGGAAAAGTTGTGTTGGATAGAAAAAAACATTGTGGGAAATAAATTAGAAATTAATGTTACAAACAATAAGATGCGAAAACGCACCATGTTGTCCTGTGGCCTGGTAAGCTATGGTATCGTACGGAAATTTTTTTAGAATAAAGAAGACTACTATTATGTTAGTCTCGACCCTCATTCCTATTTCTTTTCAATACATTTTGAAATATTTAAAAAAAAAATTTCTTTTGTTTATTGGAAATGCACAATTTCTGACTTCAGGTAAGGGTAGGTAGACAACATCTTATGGCAAAACATGTTAAAAGTCTAAAAAACGTTCAACCCTCTGCTCCTCAATGCAAAAATAAGATGGCCGATATCTTTCACTGAATCTAAGCTATGAGTTTTAAAAAAGATGTCTTTTCGTGGTGCGTTTTCGCACCCGTAGGGCTTAATGGGTTAAAGACTGACACCAGCTTACTAGTGAATAGGGGGGCCCCACAGGCTTGGATTGCTTAGGGCATCAATTAGTCAAATTCGGCACTGACTACGCCATGTTGCAGATAAGGGTTAATAAAACATTTGTCAGAAATATGGTATATAAATTTATCTCTTAACTTATTGACGGTTTCCTTTTCTCTCCGTGTACATTTGTCCATGTTTTCACTGTGGATTTTTCGTTGGTTATTAATACTTCGGGGGAAGAGAGACACAAAAACTGTCAAAACGACAAGTCGTAAAAATTATTTCATGACATATCTGCATTGTTCAGTTATGTTGTTATGCGTGTTTAAATATTACGCAGTGGACGGCATTCAAAAACAGAAAAAAATGGATGGTTGAGAAGAGTTTCCTCACTTCCTAAGATTGATGAATTCTATAGATTGGAATCTTGCCGTTTCTGTTCCTTCGCTTTAGGACTGCCAGTACAGGATTCAGTCATTTAGTTCTTGCTGTTATGCTTCAGTTATGAATTTATGATTTTAAAAACAGATTTAATTGAATTTATAATGAAAAAATAAATTTGTGCCTTTTGAAAACTTGTCATCATTATGGATTTTTGCGTTATGATGCGAATGTTGTCTTGAAGAGTATGTACAAAAAGTGCTGCCTATATTTTTAATAATGACGTGTAGGAATTTTGATAGACTCACTGATGGGCATGTCGAATTTAACTGGATGCATTCTATGCAGGCTATAATTTTTTTTCTTTTTTCAGAAAGCCTTGAGAAAGAATTGAGACTATTGTGGTTATAATGATAACGTTTCTCTTCTGTAACTCATGAATACTCGATTACAAAAAAGTTTGTATTATTACATTTTTTTTTAATACTTACGCGTACTGCGTTAGGGGTATATAAAAATTGTGTACAAAGAGATTTTATAAAGTTTTACTCTTGTACGTAACGTTTACTTTTAATATTTTTTATGAAAACGGTTAAATCTCCGAAAACTCCCCAAAAGCCATTAACCACTGCATAAAGCCATTAACCACTGTTGCCAACAATGTTCAATCAAAAGGCACCAAAACGTTAAGAAATGAGCGTAATTTTGTCAAAAAAGCATTAAAAATACCAAAAGCACGAATAAAACCACTTTATAATAGTTTTAACTTTAAAAAATGTTATAAAAAATAGTATTTACTTCGAATGTACCTTTTTCCAAAACTGTTTCATATATTAAAGACAAAATCTTGAAAACAAACATTTTATTTATTATTTTGGTGTTTTTGGTGGGTGCTTTTTTAGAGGTATAGAATCTCCTAAGGGGATAGCTGTCAAACCTGTTGTCAAAGTAAGCCAGGCCCGTAGACAAGGGGAAAGTTTTGGGTGTTCAAACCCCCTTTCCTCCTTAAGGTCCAGACATTTAAAAAAAAAAAATATAATCATTAATATGACATTTTTTGTATGCGCATACTTAATACAGCTACGTTTCTCTTCAAAAACAGTAAAACAGCAACAGCAACACGCTTAAGATATCGAATAAAGTTCGATACATTCAATTGAGCCTTATTCATTACCTGCGATTTAAGAATCTATTGCGTTGGAAAGTATTAAATGAAAGTGAGGAAAACAATTTACCTATTACAATTGTTTTAATTGCGGTTTTCTAAAATTTAATCCACTTGTGTTAGTGTTATTCTATTGATTATTTTATTGTGCCAAAATACTAAAACAATTCCACTTAAATAGCTGCAGAAACCACTATTAAAAAAGGCTAGAAAGGAGGCTAGAAAGGAGGAAAGTAAATCTTTGTTTTTTAGGGATTTTTTTTTTCTTTTATCAATTTCCGTCATTATTATGGCGACTTCTTGAAATTCTTTAATACTTTGATCCAATGTTACAAAATTAAATACGAGTAATTATAAAAAGAAGATGACACCGCCGATGTCGAAGCGACATTAGAACCGCTTTGCTGAAGTACCAACCGAGTGCAGCGCTGCCAGAATGGTGTAGTGGTCAATGTGTGCGGTGTCCATTCTATATTATCATTATTTAATGATTACAATTTTAGCTAAATCATAATAATGTAATATTGTATTTCGTTTGCATTGTAGAAAGCGTTCAAGAATCTTTAGAGCCTGAAAAGTGTCAAGAACTGCCTTTGGAACCGGCAGTTGCAGGAGGTGGTAGTGTTGACAGTAATGTTAAAAACGATCGTATAATTAGTGTTATTAAGAATATTTCACTTTTTATGTTAATAATTCTAAGTTTGTGCGTTTTGTGTGTATAATTGTAGAAGTTGTTCCAGAAACAGAAATTTCGTTCGATACATCGGAACTGCCTTCGACTTTGGCAGAACATAAAAGTGTAAGCAACGATATTTCCAATTTTATTTTATTTCAAGTTTTCAAAACATTTAAAATAAGTATAAATAAATTTAAATATAAATAATACTAGACGCTTACGAAAATATCGTTTCAAAGGATTTTGCATTGTAGGTCACATTGTTTATACACCTTTCCTTCATGCAACAATTTACAACATGGAAGTAATATTTACAAAGCGCAATTGGCAAAGCACAACTGGAAAACGAGGAACGATGAAAATTTTTAATTAAACTATATGCAAGAATTTTACCTTGCTGTGGTAACACTTGTAGGAAAGTGTGATGATAGGTGAAGGAGTGCAATTGATATTTGAAATGTATTTCTAGAAGTTCTATGGGCGAGAACCGCTTAAATGGTTGTGCATCCTTAAAAATACATAGGGATAGCAAAGCCACAGAGGATGATGTATTGTCAGAATTGACAAAAAAAAAGGGAAGACTTAATACAAACATATAAAAAGAAATAAAAGTTAGTTTTATACTAAATTCCTTTTATTCATCGATATCAAAAAATGTCGATATATTTTTTTATGAAAACCCCCCCTTGGGTAAATCGTGGCTACGGGCCTGAAGTAAACACATGTGTTTGACATTTATGATCTAATTTGGTTCGCGTAACGCGACGTAACGTGGCCGTAGCAAATGTCACTTGAGTTTCTGTTACATAGGCTTTGTGTGTATCTGGTTATACTCCACGCAACGTAGCTTACAGAAATGTAGATAAAAAGATAATTTTATCTGGTAACCTTAAGATAAAAAGTTTAATATCATTTTGAACTCTACGTAACTCTGCGTTTTTGTGACAGCTGTATTGTTATTTTTTATGTGAGTTTAGTTTATGTGCGGTAAATTTACCAATAAATTCTGACTTAACGCAGAATTATTTTATTCTTTCTATTGTTTATAGTGCCGTTTATTTCCAGTATAATATAAAATAAACTAGTTTGTGCGTTAAAAGTTTCCCTTCTTTTGTTTCAATCAAGGGCAATCTGAGTGCCATGAAAATATTGAAAGTGGAAAATAAAAAAATTTACGGAACAATCACATAAAAATCGTGGAATTGCTGGTGCATGCAAATCGGTAAAGGCTACCACATGATGCACGGCCAAAACATAGGTCCGCTTCACTGCCATATGCAATGTCGTCAGCAGGTAAACATTCCGCCGATCCGCGATGCCGGAGTGATTGTTCAAAGCTGCAAACAGGCATAGTTTTTCTCTTCTATTCCAATTGCTCATAGCGCTCCGATTGCCCTTGGTTCATACTCAAATTTATTGAGTTCATTCCCATTTGTGTTTTCGGAGACACTTTTTATTTTATATTTATGTTAACAGTTTTTGCTCTATTTCTTTAATTTTGCCACCATTAAGAAATTGTTTACTTTCTGTAAGCAAAAGCTGCTGATTTGAAGTTTTTTTAAGTAGATGTGCGTCTGCATATTTAACACGAGGTTTGCTACGTGCAATCTGCCATTTGCTACGGCCACGTTACGTCGCGTTACGCGAAAATAATTAGACCATTATGTTCAATATACTTTGGTGCTTTGCAAAGCCTTACACCAGAACAACGTTTACAAATTCTGGAAATTTATTTCAAAAAATCGCACTCTGTGCGGGAAACGTACAGAGTATTTTTACCGTGAAATCATCTTCAGCAATAAAGCACATTTCTGGCTTAACAGCTGCATAAATAACCAAAATTGCCGTATTTGGAGTGATAACAATCCTGAAGAGACTCTCCACCTCATACATCCAAAAAACATAACTGTCTGGTGTGGTTTGCAGGCCGAAGGCATCATTGGTCCATACTTTATCAAAATGAAAGATAGAGCCAACGTTACTGTTAATGATGAGTGCTACAGGCAAACGATTCGCGTCTTTTTGGTTCCCCACGTCAATATCATTCGTCTTAGTGCTAATTGGTTCCAGCAGAATGGTGCAACAAGCCATACAGCGCGTGAAACCATACTTTATTGACCTAGGTCATGTGATTTAGATTACTTTTTGTGGGGGTCACTGGACTATGCTGATAATCCAGCTACGACTGACCAGTTGGAAACCAACATTCGGCGCGTTATAAGCGAGATAAGGCCGGCTATACTGGATAAATGGCCGGCTGTAAAATTGAACCGACAGGATGGTCTTCATAAAACACAGTTGCAATGTTTACATGCTCGGTATATTGTCAAAACACTAAACACCATAAATTTTGCGAACTAATATATCATTAATTTTTTTTTCTTCTATACCTCTAAAAAAAATCCTTTATTTACGTTCAGATAAATGGCACCGAATTTGGTTTTCTCAAAGACTGTTCACTAAAATTTTTACTGACTGGAAAAAATATTGAATTTATCAAAAACCTTGTTGAACTCTCCCAAAAATAGGAACTTTTTTTACCGTTAACGCATTTGCATAAAACAAATACGTTAATATATAAAATGTAAAACAAAACAAAAAAAAAACAAAACGAAAAACATTGCGCAGCCGCGGACTCGAACCTGGGCTTCCTTGCTTACAAGGCAAGCCCCTCAAATAGTATGCTACTGTCACCTCAATTTAGTAGCTAAATTTGGTTTGTAATAACAGAATAACTAATAACAGTAAATTTTTAAAAAAAACAAAAAACGGAAAACAATGTGTCAGCCGAAGACTCGAACCTGGGCTTACAAAGCTTCGCTTACAAGGCAACCTCTCAACCAGTATGCCACAACTCAATTGAAAAATTTGGTTTTCAGTAACCAATAAGAGCAAGTTTAGCTCAAATCAAATCAAATTTTTCTCTCTCAAATTTAAATACGTTGTAAGGAAAATATTCGATTTATCCACGTAAATTTAAGATGCAATTTACGCACGAATAATTGTAACATTCGTTATTTCCCTTAGTGAATATATTCCTGTAACTTACGTTGAATTAGAAAGAATTTTTAGTACAACTCGAGAAATAGTTTCAAAGCGCAGGTCGCAGTCAAAAGAGAAAAAAGAAAATTTACTCGTATATGTACTGAAATTTTAAATAAAATTAATGAGCTTTCTTAAAATAAATACAATTTTGTCATGTTTATTATTCAAAGTTATGCGGTTGATATATAATGTGTAAACTTGACAAATGTTTGTACGTGGTATACACAAATTTTTTTACGACTATCGTTAAACAATCGATAAATTTTACGGCTATAGTCATAACTATCGATAGTTTTCCACCACTAGCCCCACACTTAACCAGTAATCCATGGGCGCATCCATATCGATGGAAAGAAGATACACGGAGAAAATTATTTTGCTAAAATTAAGCAACTATTTTGTTTAAACGCTATTCAGCAAATGTGGGCTCAATCACAGTGCGATTTTAGAAAAGTTTCCCTAAATTTAAATCACTCATAATATATTCAGAAGAAACCAAAGTTTTTAAATTTAAGCAATAATTGGCATAGTAATTAAAAATTAAAATAGCAAAATTTTGCTGGATTTCTTCTAAAAATAAGCAAAATTTTAAGTAGCTGAGATGCTTAAGTTTGTTTAATCTCCAAACAAATTAAGCAGTTTTTTTACTTAATTATTTTCTGTGTGTATCAATACCTTTCCAAGCAGACCTTATTTACAATAATTCATTGAGAATTTGGAAATTTGGCAGGCTGATACTAGTTCAAAGGCAAAGTTATGTTTAGACAACATGTAAACGTACTGTGTAAGCTAGTCTTAAGTCAATATTAAGATTGAAGTATGGTATATTTTAATGTGATGTTGAAGCTCTCAAGTTGATATTACATTGTTTTTACATACAAGAACCAACTTTGTATTAATTTCAAGCAAATAATAGCTAACTAAACGCAATCGCTTTATCCACATTTCATGTATTTATTTTATTAACTTTGCATGCCTTAATTTATGATAACAATTTACAAATTCTGTTTTTATAAGCAGATTCGGGTATGCATTCTGTGAAAAATAAAAAGTTACAATCAAAAAGGTCTTTCAGGAGAATCAACTAGCTTCAATCAATTAACTCCAATTTAAAAAAATTAAAAATATACAGTAATCGATTAAAAGAGTTCCTGTTACTTTTGAGACTTCGAACGGAGGTCTTGCAATTTGCAATTTGGTCTTGCATACAATTTATGTTGAAAACATAAATGCCATAACCGATATTACGCTTGCTTACAGACAAAAACAAGTTCTTAAGGGTTTAATGGATAAGATTTTTTAAATGCTCTTATTGTTAAGAGTTCCTCAGCTAAAAAAATAACATACAAGTTTTTCAAACACTCGGTTTTTCAAAAAAAATTTGTTCATTGCATCCAAATGTAAGTCCCTAAATAAATTTAAAAAAGCTTCAACAACTATGAAACTGTGATAAAAGAAGTCTTGTGACACATGCATATTTTCACAGAATTCAGAGATAATTTCTTGGAATTAAATTTTCCCATCGTATTTTATTCATAAAAATATACTGGCGACGTGATATGATACAGAAAATTAAACTCGAATTCGTTTTCTATATGGTATAAAACACTTTTTAATATGAAGTTTTTCTTTAAATTTAATTGTCGCTTTTTTATAATAATGATATTTAATTTCATGACTTGTGTAAAGCGTTGTTATAAGTAGAGAATATTTGTTATCAGCTGTAAAAAATAAAGTAATTTTGCTTAAAAAGCAACAAAAACTGCTGAGCCCTGGCCTTTTGCTGAAGTTAGACATTGTATTGTTGTTTAAATTTGTCTCGTCGTCATGTTTAGCTTAGCACAAGCAAAGGGTATCCGAGTACACACATTAGTAGATATTCGTGTTTTCATGGAATTCCAGTACAATTTCTTGGAAATTATTTTTCCCATTGCGATAATATTTCATAAAATTGTTATTGTGGATAGCTTGTTGGTAACGCTTAGAAGTGGGTAGTTTTTGTCTGCAGAGTGTAGACTTCAGTTTATATTAAGGTTGTCTGATTAAGGCGCATAAACTGAGCTCAAAAGTTATGCTGGATAAATACTTTCGCATTTAATATTTTGGAAAAGCAATATAAAGTGTTGTTAAAAGCAAGAATAGGCAGAAATTGAAGGCCATGTCAAGGCGTATTTAAATTAAATAAAAAACACATTACAACAACAATGAAAAAGCTGGAACAATTTCAAAAGTCTGCATTTTATATAATTGCAGCAAAAAATCATTTTCTTTGCAATATTATATATTTGAATTTGTTAATTTTTTGCAAAATGAATAAATTATCTTTTTAACTTTTTTAATTTTATTAATTTTTCAAACGTAGTAGCACCGAGTATTGACCGATTAATGATGGCTACATAAGATTGTGTCTACTGAGTGAACGTAATAACTTTTTTAATTCGGTCAGTGTTTTTATATGAAACAAAAATCCTTTATAGCAACAAATTATTCTAGTTCTATCATTAAACTTATAACATATTTAATATTGCTTTTGCAAAACTTTATCCATTGCCGTACTCATGGGCGTAGCCAAACTTTTCTATAGGTTGGCGCCGCTTCCCAAAGTCCTGAAATATACACATAAACAATGTGTACATTAAGACCTTAATAGTCGGCTGCTGATTATCGTTGTAAAATTAAAAAATAAAATGTGTAAATGGGGAGTCCAAAATGCTTCCATTCATTCACTTTTCCACATGCGCATTCGTGTATACGTTTATATAATATATCTAACCATCCCATCTATTCTCCTTTTGGAAGGACCATCCTCCTTTTCAAGCCAAAAGTTTCGAAAACCTCCGAACCACCTTTTTCGCCTTGAATTCTCCCTTTATCCTCCAATCATTTTCCTTTTATATCCAAATTATAACACAAATTTTGCGACGATAATATTTAGAACATATCGAGCGTTACAAGCGACGAGCACCAATTGGACTTTTTGTTTGCATGTATTTTTTATGGGACGCATTTTTGGAGACTTTCGCGCCTACAATTCAATTCGTTAATCACATCGCAACCAGATATGCTTTTCCGGCTTATCGAAATGGACATATAATGTGGCCAATAACGAATAAACAGTTGACGAAGAAGAATTTTAGGAAATGCACTTGGAATAAGATGTTGACAACATATTTTGTAATCAGTTTTCTAACCCAAATAACATTTAAAAATGTTTTTCATCGTTATATTTTGATCCACCATTTATACTCCTTTTGAAATAAGAAAACCTCCTTTCTGGCAAAATTTGGAAGGAAAATGCTCCTTTTTGACAAAATTGAGATGGGATGGTTAAGTATATCTGAAAATATAGCGAAAATATAATTTCATATTTGAACTAAAATAAAATCACAATAAACCAAAAGCAAAACCACAGTTAATATATATCAACATTTATAATAATAATATCTCACTCTTATGTAATCGTTCCTTCCAACAATCTTTTAGTTTTTCAGATTTTCTGATCTCAACTGATTAAATCGAATGCTATTTCTGAAGATGGCATTCCTATCAAGTTTATTAAACTGTTATTGCCACAGATAATAGCCCCCCTAACGCATATAATTAATTTTTGCTTTAGGTCGTCTACATTCCCTGACCTGTGGAAAGTTGCCATCGTTCTTCCAGTAGCAAAAAAACAAAACCCTTCTAGCGACTTTAGGCCAATTATTTTATCGCCGTATTTGAAAAACTTATGGCTCAGCAAATAAATCATTTAATTGATAAAAATATCCTATTCCCTTTTCAATCAGGTTTTTGGTCAGGACATGGGTATTTTTCAGCAGTGGTTAAGGCTATCGACGATATTCGGCCGGAATATGACGCTGGATATATAACGTTTGCTTGACTTTCGAAAACTTTCGATAAGGTAAACCATCAACGCTTGTGTAGTAAACTTAGTTGTTTATTTGGTTTCTGTAATAGTGCTGTAAGTCTTATGTCCAGTTATTTACATAATAGGTCTCAAAAAGTAAAAATTGGTCAAATGACGTCAGGGTATAAATCAGTCTTAAGCGGCGTTCCACAAGGATCTATACTTGGTCCACTCCTATTTTCATAGTGCATAAGCGACATATTTTCTGTTTGCAATAATTATTCGATTCGTGCTTACGCTAATGATGTTCAGTTGTACTTATCCAGATGAACTGGACTATTTGATGACCTATGTTGTAGAATGAATGAGGACCACTGCAGCATAAATGAGTGGGCCAATAGCATTGGTCTCCTACTAAATTCCTCTTAATCATTTGTTCTTCCCATTTGTAGAGTTAAAACTTGTGTTAATGTAGTTCTGATCGGTTGATTGGTCCTAATAAATTAACTGTTGTATCTAAAATTGTAAATCTTGGATTCTATATTAATTCTTCGCTTTCATGTGTTGATCATGTCAATAGTATTGTCAAAAAAGTCTGTTATGTTTTGCGTAATTTAAGAATGTCCGCAAATGTGACTCCATTAGGCGTAAACTGGTTATACAGCTTATTTTATCTGTTATAACCTATTCTACGGTAGTGTACAATAAACTTGACTCTTCCTCACAATTAAAGCTTTAAATTGCCTTTAATTACGCCACGCGCTATATCATTGGTCTTCGTAAATTTAATCATCTGTCCAGTATCCGAAATGCTATATTTGGATGTGACTGGATAGCCTATCTCAATCCCAGAAACGGTATGTACCTGCATCAGTTAATTTATGGGAAAACACCTGGTTATCTTTATGATAAGCTCTAGTTTTGTATGTCCGGAAAAAGCCACTCAGGCCTGACAGGCATGACTGAGGCCTGAGCTTTGCTTGAAAACAGCCCTGATTTTTTCATACAAGTGTCGCCCCTTCAGACTTGAAATGTGATATTACTTTTTTAAATGTTCATCTATGATTTCTGGTCTGAATATCAATTTTTATTTTAAATTCAGATATGAAATCTGGCCTGAAATTAAAGAGGAGTGATTTTCTGTTTAATTTCAGGTTAGAATACAGGTCTGTTAAAAGGAAGCCTGAATTATATTTTAATTTCAGCCTTGAAATCGGAACTGAATAATGAAAGCATAGTTATGTTAAGAAATTCAATCCTGAATTCCAGTCTGACTATTAGTGACCTGAGCGAGTTTTCTGCTGGACATGTTCTAATAGTCCCGAGGCACAGTTCATTAATTTCATCACACCTGTTTTTCATCAACGCTATTAGATTGTAAAATGCTCTGCCACAAAGGCTTAGGGAAATCACTGGGAGAGGTCCATTCAGGCAATCCATTCTATCTTATTACTCTGCTACATAGATTCTTATCTTTCATCTCTTATTCTTTCCTTAATAAAACATAGATAATTAAATTTTTAAATTCTTACATTTTCTGTTTTTATTCTTATAAATTAGATTATGCTGATATTGTCTTACTATTTAGGTTATTTATTTTGTAATTTTCTAATAGTTGTTACTATGGGTAAATGTTTATGCTGTACTAAAAAAGAAAAAGCTCTTAGTGTACTTATTATACTAAAATCTATATAAATAATATAAAAAAAAATCTAGAAGATAATACATTTATAATACAATAATACATTTTTTTTGTGTAAGCAATGATGTAGATATGTACATAATTATTAAAACTCTCACCACTAAAAATCTTGCATATATTTTTTGCACATTAATGTGGTATTTAAAATAAATTGTAAAACGCGAATAATATTTTATTAACCAGAATTAATTTTTCATTAAAAAATTGTTAAATTAAAATTAAAATCATAAAACAAAGAAAAGGACAACCAATTTCAACAACTTCATCAAACAAACTGAAATTTAAAAAAATAAAAATCTAATAAGATATCCAAAAATCAACAGCCCCTGTCAAACTTACGTCCTGTACTGGTCTAATATGTTATCCAACAAGTAACAGGACAGTTTCTTTCAGCGTTCAAACAATCCAACATGTGCGACCATGATACAATTTCAAGTTAGTAGTGACAGTTCGATTGGCAAATATAGCTTTTCTAAAATAGTATAGAAATAGATCTAACATGTCATCCAACAAGTAACGGAATAGCTTTTCGAGCGTTCAAACAATCCAACATATCCGATCATGGTACAATTATCAAGGCAGTGGTGACAGTTCGCTTGACGAACATACACCGAGAAAAGTGAACGCCTGAAAATCAAAGAAGAAGAGTTATTGTGAAACTGTAACCAAAATAGCTTTGCCACAAGGAAAAGATCGCTGCTTTTATGCTTTATTCTTTAACTATGCAAGTGCTGCATCATCTAAACAAAAGACTAAAGTTCTTTGAAGCTAAATCAATGAAACAACATCGCCGTGAACAACAAATTCGCCGTGAACATAAAATATTTACTATAACAATTTAATTCTTTGTTAACAAGTGTGTAAAATCAACAACTTTTCTTTGTTTCTTTTTGAGAGTAAGCTTCATTGTTTCAAAGACAAAGTCTGTAACTTTAAATAATGTTTTCTTCAAAATCACATTTGTATACTAAGAATAAGAAAATTGTGTGCGAGTTGAAATTTTTACGAAATAGCAAATAAAAAAAAAGGAACGAAACGTGCGAACGAAAGCAACAAAAGAATAAAGAAAAAGAACAGTTTTAACAGTTGAAAGTTATTTTGTGCGCGTCGGTGTTTTGGAAAAGTTATTAGAAATTGAAATTAAACTACAAAAAAAGCCGTGTAAGATACTTGATTATGAGAATTTATTAAAAACATTGTTGCAGATTCATAAAAGTACAATATTTCAATAATTCTTTGTTTCTTTTGCAGAAATTAGAATGCGAAAATTATTTGCTGTAGCCCTCACGACGCGCCTGCACATCTCTATCAAGAGATCTTCCTCTGCCAACATTGAATAGTCCGCCACGCGCTTTATTTTTGCCCCTGCCAACGTATACGTTTTTATATAAATTAACTTTAAATCAACTACCTAAGTCTTTGGTTAAAGTATATTTTTTTGGAAATCTAACAGTCTGCGTCTTTGCCGTAACGAATAAAAGTCTTTGTGTCAAAGTGCACTTTGTTTACTTTTACGACTTTTTACCATGAATTTGTAAAGATGTACGTCTTTGCCACAAGCATTTAGTTTTTGATTTAAAGTATATTGTTCTTGAGAACCTAACAAGGATGTCTTTGCCGTTACTATGTTTTATCTTTGGGCAGAATCGAACCAATAAAAGTCTTTGTGGCAAAGTGTATTTTCTTTGGTATTACGAGTTTTTCCCCTCGGTGTAGCTTGTCGAAAATAGTATAAAGTAGAGAACGAAACAAAACAAAATAAAATGGTAAAATATGCAAGCAAATGACAACATATGATTGCCGTTCATGAGAAAATATCTTGCTGTCACTACTACGTTGATAATTATATCATGTGTGCGACGACATCATTTCTTCACCGATTTCAAGCAGAATACATCGGTTTCAAGCAGAACTGAAAAAAATCTAAAATCCGAAGCATGCTTGATTGTTGGTGACGATCAAGTTAAATGATGCTGAATGAATAAAGCAAAAAGAAAAAATTTCAAAAGGCAACAAACATGAAAATATGATTATTTTTGAAGACGACAATAATTATGATGATGAGCTTTTTTAACCTTCATAGGTGAATAATACACTTCAAACACATTGAAATGAATCTTAATAAAATGATGATATGATACAGTTTAGGATTCATTAAAAAGCAAGTCACTTAAACACATAACGGAGAAACCACAATAAAAAATATTGGATCAAAGATTTAGGGTGGGGCTGGGGCTCGCTTGTTGCCCCCTGGCTACGCCCATGACCATACTAGAACCAACTACCACTGATCCGAATATCGAGCACTTTTTTTTCTAATATCGATTAGCAAATTCTTTGGGATAATTTAATAAAAGATTACAAGGAAATGATAAGAAAAGTAATATATAAAATTTATTGATTAATTTAGTTATTTATGAATTAATTTATTTCGTATTAAATATATCATTTAATTTTTTATTTATTTTTTTCAAAAACCGACACAACAAAGTTTCAAAACCTTATTAACAGTACCGACAGCAAGCAGTGGAAACAACGATTAAATATATGACCGGTGCCGAACCTGGACTATTAAAGCCCGGTCAAAATCAAAATTTTCCGACCTAACAACAAAAAAAAAAAAAATGTGTGTGTGGCCACCACGCATGGTAGAAGTGAACTTTTACCCTCCTTCAATGCAACCAAATGGTTAAAAAGCAGCCTGCCTTCCAGGCGCGCAACCCGGATTTTTTTTTTGGGGATTTTATAATATGTTGAACTTACATATAAAAAAAAACTTAACTATAGCTATTGGCTATAGCTATAGGCTATTGTGTAGTGGTTAGTGAGTTAAATTTCTGCACTAATTGTTCCTAGAAGAAACTTCAGCCAAGGCTAACAATACCATGACACCATGACAGCAAGACACCATTCAACTGCTTCACCTCACAATAGTAAATTTCAACTTTTGGGAGTAATATTTGCATATGAAAGTATGGTAAAGTTAACAAACAAACCATTCGCCAAAATTTCACTAAAATGATAACAAACATAATGATTACTAAAAATAATTTTTTTTAAAAGTGTTTTATTTGTATTAAAAAATAATTAAAAATTTAAAAAAATTCCGATCAATTATTGGCTTTCAACAAAAAAAAAAAACGTTAGTTACAGGATTATTGTGATTAAGATTAACAAAACAAACCAAAACTATATTTACAAATTCAGTTTATGCTTACTTTCGAGTGTAAAAGTGTTTATCTAAAATAAAATTCACTGATGGCGTCATATCTCTGTACAAATTAATCAGTGTGAGACCGTTTAATCTATCTTGCAACATCGTGCTTCTTAAATGTGTTTTGAGTTGGCGAAGTACTAATAATGTTCGCTCATTGTCACACGAAGTGACTGGAAGAGTTACAAGAATGATTGGTAAATTAAATTTATTAGAGAATATTTCTTTATTGTTCTGTTCTATGCTTCAAACACAGTCTTTCATTGTCGTTTGATCCTTTTTTCATCGTTAGTTTTATTACTAAACATTAGATAGTTTGGTATAAACATTCAGTTTCATTTTTTAAATCATCAGAAACTCCTTCGAAATCATATTGATAAAATCCTATATTTTTTCAAAAGCTCCTAAAGCGCCTTATCCAGCGATTTTATAGCGTCAGGAAATAGTAGGCCTGTTCCTGTACTCTAAAGCTTATCCCAATTTACCAGGTTTGCAGGTTTAAAAAATGGTAAAAAAGAGTACAATCGAGAGAGTTAAAAATGTCCTCTCTCTGTCAAAAGTTGCAAGATTTAGTCCGAGAAATTTCTTCTGGCAAAATGGTAAAAGCATCAAACTGCTTAAATCAGATGTTCCCAAATAAGCAAAGAAATTGCAAAATATCAAAAGTTCTTTGAAATAAATAAAAACTATGAGAATGAAAACATTTTGGATGGAAGAATGATAAATTGTGTAAAAACTTACTATAAAAATAAATTTGAGAGTTAATTTCGACATTGGTTAAAAATCTCTAGCGTGCCGTTTGCGCTGCCGATGCCTCATATCAAGCCAGCAATGACTTTATTTGACAGTTTACACACTTTTAGTCCGAAAAGCGTTCCCGTACTTTTTTGTGATTTGTTCTATTTTTGAGTGATTTTTTCTTACTCTCACGCTTTTGACAGTTTTACCATTTTTAGTCCAAAAATTACGGGAACAGACCTAGTCTCGGAACACAATAATAATCTTCACATATTTTGAAATCTAGCTCTTAGGCTTGAGATAAATCAAACGCTTGTCAAAAAATTCTGACAGAGAGAGAGTCGACTGTTGATTAGAGCCAAATCAATTTATATTTTATTGGCTTTACCAAAAAAAAAAAGATCCCTGCCCTCCAGTTTTGCCCAAAGTCCTCCAGGTTTTTTTTATGGGCCCCCAAAAAAATGGGGCCTCGGTGTCATTTTTGGAAAAATGTGATAATTTTCTCAAGCTCATGTCTTGCAAACCGTTCGGAATTTTGATTTACTCTTTGAGGCAAAGTTGTAGCTCTTGTCATAAAGAAGAAAATCAAAAAAAACTTCATTTCAAGGTCAAAATCGCAAAAAACTTTAAGAAATCAGCGAAAAATGGCCCAAAAAGCGTTTTTTTTATTTTACGCTTTTACGAACAAATTTACTTTATGAAAAATGCGCCAATTTTCTTTGGCCTAGTAGGGCTTACAGCGCTGATTAAGACCCCAAAGTTTTGCCAGGGCCATCAACATTATAAACATAATACGAATATTTTTTTTATAATTTTTGTAATAGATAGCATAGTATTGTAGTGCCATCCCTGCTGAGACTACTAATCCCTACAACACTAGAATTTTTTCGAGAACGGAAGATGTTTTCACGTTATCTATTTTGCTATGTCTCAAACAACAGAGGGCGCTGTAGTACCAAATTCTTAAAAAATTGCTAAAAACTCCTATGCCGTTCATCCAATTTGCGTGAAATTTGTAAGTATGGGTCTTGTGGTGCAGTGAGTGTTTTAGATTTATTTATTTTCCTCTATTAATGAATAAATAAAATAAATTTCCTGCAATAAATTTGAAGTAAACATCATCAAATACCCCTAACAAGTTGCTACATACGCTGAATCAAAAAAAAATCCAAACGATTGCTTTGGTCGCGCAGAATCCTCTGTTTTACTTTTTCGTACGCGTGGTTCTCACACTCCAATTAAACTGCTGATTTTAACATATTCAAAGTGGTTTCACCTAAGGCCACCAAACTTTGGACATATTATATGTTGGTTAATATCTAAACAGAGACAACAGAACTAGCTGCACGGATATCTAATCTAGATATCTAAACTTACACGACACGTGTAGAAATAGTATATTTTCTTAACAAATTTCTTCATGCGACATTTAAAAATATGAAAACTAAACGTATTTGTAGAAAAACCACATAACCGTTTTGAAACTAAGAAGTCGCATGCATTGTTTAGGTTTTTAAGTTTTCTGAACGAAATTTTAGAAAATCATAAGCTACATGCCCGTAGAGAAAATTTGCATGAAATGTACAACTTTCAGCTGGTGTTAAAAATAGAATGATAAATACCAATAGATAGTATGTAGTAGTAGTAGTAGTAGTATGATAGTACTAAAATACCAAAGATACACAAAATGTTTAAGTTTTCTGCACAAAATTTAAAAAAATCATAAGCTACATGCCCGCGTTGAAATATGCACGAAATATGAAGCTTTATGTTGTATACAAATTAAGCTGGTTGACTGTACATATGTTTGTGTGCCTGCCAAGTTCTACTGTTCAAATTGCTTCAATTCAAAACTATAATTCACATATGGCTTCCCACCAATTTTTCGATCCAAGACCAACATTAGTTGTATAAGGCGCAGGCGGTTCATGAATCTATATATAATTATTAATGTTAATGGCACAGGATAATAAATTTTCATTGATTTTTTAAATATGTTTGGTCCGTAATAGATCTACAACGTTAGTGTAGAAAAGCTAGATGTAGATTTAGAAGCCCTAATTTTACATCCGCATATAAGAAACCTAAATGCCGCGTCTAAGTCTACTCTTTCTAAATGTACTTGCAGAAAGCTAAACGTAGATGTAGAAACCCTAATTCAACATCCGCATATAAAACTTAAATGCTGCGTCTAAATCTTCACTTTCTAAACGTACGTGCAGAGAAATTGCTCAAACTTTGCTCAAAAGATGCATATACGTGTTGCTTTTCCTGATATTCTATTTTTGAGTAGGTTTATTAAAAACATGTTGCCATATCCTCTTTGACCGCGCACATATCAACAAAAATGCTATTTGTAGGACGGTTTTGATCCTATAAGACTAAAATTTGGTAATTTAATTCATATGGTTACTGTCTGTAACTCCACAAAAAATGCGTGTGGCTCACTTAACCTACGTCCACTTTTCAGTTGATAAGCGCGGAGCGAAAACGCAATGTTCAATGTAGAATATCTTTCGAAATAAAGACTGGATTAAAATAATTAAATTCATATTGAGAATATAAATTTTCAGAAATTTCTAAAACTATCAAACATGATTCATTTCTTTTTAAAATTTATCCCTCAGCAGACTCACAAGGTATGTATAAATTCACTAAACTCAATTTACAAATTTTAATCTTAGGCGAAAAACTGCCATCATATATAATTGAATTAAAGACAAAAAACGCAAAATAGCCATCTCTATCTTTTTTCCTAAGTTTTTAATTAATAAAATATCACTTTTTGAAAGTTTAAGGGGGTCTTCTCATTGAGCAACTTTTTTTTTTAACTTTTTTTTTTGCATTTATTTATAGCTTGGGTAGTTGTGAATATGCCCCTAAAAGGATTTTTAGAAATTCGAAATACTTTAGAAGATACAGCCTTTTTTGTGAAGCAAGGTCTGATGGACAAGAAGGTGATGGAGGTAATAAAACCAGCTTACGAAGCGCTGTCGGTAGATAATTTGCTTGAAAGATGCCTTGGATCTGAAACTCAGAATTCCAATGAGTCCTACAATTCTGTTCTTTGGTCACTTTCGCCCAAACACATCAACTCAGGCGCACGCACCATCGAAGTGGCCAATTTCATTGCAACGTGCCTCTTCAACGACGGTTTTATACCCATACTTAAAATTATGGGTTTGATGGGTATTGCGATTGGCAAAAACGCATACGAATACGCACTATCTCGCAATGAAGACAGATTGAACCGATCAGAGACTCGAGCTGCGGCATCATCAAAAGCTGGCAGAACGGCTCGCAGAGCAGAGAGGGCAGCAGAAAGCAGTTTCTACGAAAAAGAGGAAGGTGGCCTGTATGGAGCTGGCATCGCCGACTAATATTTGTAATTAAAAATTGTCAGCTCTGTAAAACTGCATTTAAACATTTTTGATTTTTTTTTTTTTCCCAAAAAAATTACTTCAAACTTTAAACGCGTTTATCTCGAACCCACGTTTTTCGAACTGGCGGCCATGATATCTCCAGTTCAACTGAACCGATTTTCATGAAACAAAATGGAATCGACGCAGAATTGTCACCATTCTCGGGTGAACCTCGACCATAATATTAAAAAATTTTTTACTATTTTTTTTTTACACTAACCTACAAAAAAAAAACCCGAAATTGAAATTTTTTTTTTGAATGGCCGCCATTTTGTCAAACAAAATCACAAAATTAAGCTTGAGGTTCACCCGAGAATTATATCTATACTGATTATAACCCCGTTTTTTTTTTTCATTTCAGACGCTCCGGAGACCCGGAATCGTGGCCGCCGTGACGACACCTTTTTTTTTCACCACCAACTTTGAAGTCTCATTACTTTTTGAACAGCCCACGTATCGAGGCAAAAAAAAATTTTTTATTTTGTTTGAACCTTTTGTAATACAATAAATAAAAAAGTTTTCAATTATTCTTTGCGTTTTCAAATAAGAATTTTTTTAAAAAGGGTCCAAAAAACGGGTTTTGAATGAGAAGACCGCCTTAAGCAAAACCAAAAAATAGTTTCTTTTCTCTTTACTGCTGAAATTTTCAGATTTAGTAATAATTTTTAGAAAAATTATATTTTTCACACTAATTTTGTATCTGATCTTATTAAAGGATTTCTTTAAGAAGAAAAACTATCAAAAGCATTCGATTCTATATATTTCAAAAATATACAATTTTATATACTTTGAACATCTCGTTCGAAGTTATGATATTTTATCTGTAGAAGGTATATGCAAAGACGAAAATTGGTAAATTCACAGAAAAAATTATCAATTTTCAGCTCATGCTTGTGTTCAAACCTTTACGTATTTTCAAAATTTTTGCAGAATTCTCTTTGTTGAAGAATTATCTGTCGATTGATACATAATAAGTCATAATATTAAAAAAAAAATACCAGTTAGTTTTGGCCGCAATTATTACACTGTGCGGAGGGGCTTTTTCTTACCTTGAAGAGGTGTTCCCAAGACTAAGCGAAGCGCAAATAAAAGGAGGTAAGAACGCATATTTTCCATATCTATTACTTATTAAGCTTTTTATCTCTATGAACTTATAGTATTTTCATTGTACTGCAAATTCGAAAAGTCATGAGAGGTACGAATTTTTTAAGGAAGTAAAATTACGTGGAACAACGTGCGCGGAAGAGTTTGTTTAGCTGTGCACTAATTTCCTCGGAAGCCATAGAAGCGACGATTATGTCGTAATTGTGACTGAATTTCCATGTACATATGGTGCAATAGGATGCAACATATCCATTAAAATGCATTTTCACCACTCGCATTTGAACTTCTTTCCAGAGAACTTAGGCCAGTTTAGCGATGAGCAAGAAGAACATTTTCACCAAGAAATGGCAACAATAGAAAAATATTTTGAAAGAAAAATAAAATAAAAATTATTTCGGAGTATTGCTGGTCAACGGAGTATTGCTGCAACGCGCAACTAATGATGGCGACTTAAAAAAAAAAAAACAATCAAGGATTAATTTTTGAGTTTTCATGCCGAAAATGTATTTTTCGAAAAAAATCTCTTTTCATGAAAAGTTGAACAACTTTGTCAATTACTGACGCATTTTAAAAAGTAAAATTGCGTTAAAATTGCTAATAAATGTTTTTATGAATCCATACAGGACTAGTGTGGTCTCTATATAATTTAGTGTCTAGAAAAATCGTCAAAATTGAAAAAAATCGAAAAAAGTTGAATTTGCAGAGTAAATACACGCAGTTTTTGTTAGTTGTCCCAAACAGTAAATACTTTTTTAAAAGGATAGAATATTGCCTTTCAGGATTCGGTTAAATTTTTAAAAACAGTTGACAATCAGGTAAGTTATAGGCTAATAAGTGGGCAAAGGTAGGCGAAATCGGCTTTAATACCGTAAGTCCAGAGTTTGGGGGTGTCCGGCAAATTTTAAGTACAGAACATTCTTGTACTGGCCAAGACCAACCAGAAAAATAGCATTATCTCCCAGGTATTTTGGACTGTCACACAGTGTTATGTTTAAAGTTTCGACAACGTTTAACGAAGTATTGTTTTCTAAATATTCTATCTCTTTAACCTAAACGGAGAATCAATTATTTTTTCTCTGGCTACTTTTTTACAAGAAACAATCGAAAGGACTTAACATACAAAAAGTATCCTATTCCTGAAGAGCAATAAATTTACAACATCCTGCCACTGAACGAGTATTAATAAATTTTTATCGTCTTCTCAAACTTCAAATTCAATTTAAAATTTTATTGCACAACATGCGAAATACTCACACTCTAAATCACATTTGTAACCCTTGACGACATGTTCCTGCTACACCCCGAAGCAACGGATTCTTATGCTTTTAAAATTTTCACCCATTTTTTGTTATTTTTGATATTTATTAACTGCTCATGGCGATAATAGACTAAGACCGAAAAGAGTTGGGAAATCTGAACAACAACAACAACACCGTTTGCAGTATTGGGTGGGTGAAGGTAATTCAACAATGTCGCATGTTGAACATTTTAAGATTGAAAACACAAGTTGTCGCTGTTATAGTTGTAGCTATTTTTGTCGTTGGCATCGAGTGTTGATTTTCACATTTTCTAATAGAAAAGAACAATTTTAAATAAAATTTATAGCGTTGCCAACATGTGTTTAAAATTACATTTGCAAAAATTATTGAAGGGCTTAAAACGGAGAATAAGTAGCGAAAAATTAAGAAAATATCTCGTCTTGCTTGTCATTAAATTGGAAATCTTATCGAATGATATTAAATTTACACTACCTTGTACGTAGCGTCCGAATAGAACTGAAATTTTGGCATTAACCAAATTTCCCCTCTTCTTTGTTATAAGAAAAATTTTATATATTTTTCTAAAATATATATATGTATTAGACTAGCTTATATCCGGCGCGCTTCGCTTCGCTCCGCACTTATCCACAGAAAAGTGGACGTAGGTAAAGTGAGCCACGCGCATTTTTTGTAGAGTTACAGACAGTAACCATATGAATTAAATTACCAAATTTTAGTCTTATAGGATCAAAACCGTCCTATAAAAAGCATTTTTGTTGATATGTGCGAGGTAAAAGAGGGTGTGGCAACATGTTTTTAATAAAACTACTCAAGAAATAGAATATCAGGAAAAGCAACACGTATATGAATCTTTTGAGCAGCGTTTGGGCAACTTCTCTACACGTACGTTTAGAAAGTGAAGGTTTAGACACAGCATTTAAGTTTTTATATGCGGATGTTGAATTAGGGTTTCTACATCTACGTTTAGATTTCTGCAAGTACATTTAGAAAGAGTAGATTTAGACGCGGCATTTAGGTTTCTTATATGCGGATGTAAAATTAGGGTTTCTAAATCTACATTTAGCTTTTCTACACTAACGTTGTAGATCTATTACAGACCAAATATATTTAAAAAATCAATAAAAATGTATTATCCTGTGCCATTATCATTAATACTTATGTATAGATCCATGAACCGCCTGCGCCTTAAAAAGGGTAGTTAAATTTTAAGGGCCGATGTTGATTTTGAATAAAACACAAATTATTTAGAAAATTACTGTCATTTCTTTTCCGCGCGCCTTCTCCAATCGGATACACCAAGTGCGGTTAGGGCTTCCTCAGCCTGCTCCATCCATCAGAGGCATGGTTTCCCTCGTCGTCGTTGACCAGCGACCCTCGCCTCGAGCACCTTTTTCGCTGGAGCTTCGTCGTCCATACGATGAACATGACCCAGCCAGCGTAGTCGTTGCACAGTTATACGCCGAACTACGTCAATGTCATCGTAGAGCTCATGCAGCTCGTGGTTCATTCGGATGCGATAGTCATCGCCGACTCGAACGAAGATTTTGCGAAGAACTTTTCTCTCGAACACCCCCAGAGCGGCTGCGTCAGTTTGCGAAACTACCCATGCCTCAGCGCCATAAAGCAGCACAGGTAGAACGAGCGTCTTGTAGAGTGTTAGTTTTGTCGATCGAGAGAGGGCTCTGGAACTTAGTTGCTTACTGAGCCCGTAGTAGCACTCATTTTAAAGCTGAAGCTTTATCTCCAGACTGGTTTCGTTGTTGGAATTAATGGCAGTGCCAAGGTATACAAACTCCTTGACTACTTCAAAGTTATAGCTGCCGGATGAAACGTGGGAGTCTAAACGCCGCGCTCCCTTGTTTGTAGACAGCATATACTTTATTTTACCCTCATTTATCGTCAAACCCACTTTGGCTGATTCCTTTTCGATAGCGGCGAAAGCAGTGGTAACATCTCTCTTGGTTCTGCCAACGATATCATCAGCGTACGCAAAGAGCTGGACACCTTTGTAGAAAATGGTGCCATTACGATGCACACCGGCCTTTCGTACGATCCCCTCCATGATGATGTTAAAGAGATCGCAAGACAGTGGATCGCCTTGCCTGAAACCTCTTTCGGTATTGAAGGTTTCGGAGAGGTCATTTCCTACCTTGACGGAGCTGCGTGTGTTGCTCAACGTCATTCTGCAAAGTCTGATCAACTTTGCAGGTATACCGAACTCAGACATTGTTGCGTATAGGCAATCCCTTCTCGGACTATCGAACGCAGCTTTAAAATTGACAAAGAGATGGTGTGTGTCAATAAGATTTTCGTGGGTTTTCTCCAGGATTTGTCGTAGCGTGAAAATCTGGTCTATGGTGGACTTACCAGGTCGAAAACCACGCTGATAAGGTCCAATCAGAGTTTTTGTAATTGGCTTTAATCTTTCCCACTTTACGCTTGAGAGAACCTTATATGCGATGGAAATAAGACTGATAAAGGGTGATTTTTTTGAGGTTATGATTTTCATGCATTAGTATTTGACAGATCACGTGGGATTTCAGACATGGTGTCAAAGAGAAAGATGCTCAGTATGCTTTGACATTTCATCATGAATAGACTTACTAACGAGCAACGCTTGCAAATCATTGAATTTTATTACCAAAATCAGTGTTCGGTTCGAAATGTGTTTCGCGCTTTACGTCCGATTTATGGTCTACATAATCGACCAAGTGAGCAAACAATTAATGCGATTGTGACCAAGTTTCGCACTCAGTTTACTTTATTGGACATTAAACCAACCACACGAATGCGTACAGTGCGTACAGAAGAGAATATTGCGTCTGTTTCTGAGAGTGTTGCTGAAGACCGTGAAATGTCGATTCGTCGCCGTTCGCAGCAATTGGGTTTGTGTTATTCGACCACATGGAAGGTTTTACGCAAAGATCTTGGTGTAA
This sequence comes from Coremacera marginata, assembly GCA_914767935.1. Lineage (NCBI taxonomy): Eukaryota > Metazoa > Arthropoda > Insecta > Diptera > Sciomyzidae > Coremacera > Coremacera marginata. The sequence goes on along the minus strand of OU612047.1, from coordinate 81,464,417 downwards.
AACCGTATAAAATACAGCTCGTGCAAGAACTGAAGCCGAACGATCTGCCACAACGTCGAATTTTCAGTGAATGGGCCCTAGAAAAGTTGGCAGAAAATCCGCTTTTTTATCGACAAATTTTGTTCAGCGATGAGGCTCATTTCTGGTTGAATGGCTACGTAAATAAGCAAAATTGCCGCATTTGGAGTGAAGAGCAACCAGAAGCCGTTCAAGAACTGGCCATGCATCCCGAAAAATGCACTGTTTGGTGTGGTTTGTACGCTGGTGGAATCATTGGACCGTATTTTTTCAAAGATGCTGTTGGACGCAACGTTACGGTGAATGGCGATCGCTATCGTTCGATGCTAACAAACTTTTTGTTGCCAAAAATGGAAGAACTGAACTTGGTTGACATGTGGTTTCAACAAGATGGCGCTACATGCCACACAGCTCGCGATTCTATGGCCATTTTGAGGGAAAACTTCGGAGAACAATTAATCTCAAGAAATGGACCGGTAAGTTGGCCACCAAGATCATGCGATTTGACGCCTTTAGACTATTTTTTGTGGGGCTACGTCAAGTCTAAAGTCCACAAAAATAAGCCAGCAACTATTCCAGCTTTGGAAGACAACATTTCCGAAGAAATTCGGGCTATTCCGGCCGAAATGCTCGAAAAGTTGCCCAAAATTGGACTTTCCGAATGGACCACCTAAGACGCAGCCGCGGTCAACATTTAAATGAAATTATCTTCAAAAAGTAAATGTCATGGACCAATCTAACGTTTCAAATAAAGAACCGATGAGATTTTGCAAATTTTATGCGTTTTTTTAAAAAAAAAAGTTATCAAGCTCTTAAAAAATCACCCTTTACCTCTATAACTATCGCAGATTGTTGGGTCTCCTTTCTTAAGTATAGTGCACAGTACGCTGAGGTTCCAATCGTCGGGCATGCTTTCTGCTAGCCATTTTTTGCTGATGAGCTGATGCATGGGTCTTATCAATTCATCGCCGCCGGTTTTAAACAATTCAGCTGACAGGCCGTCAGCACCCGCTGCTTGATTGTTTTTGAGTCGTTGGATAGCAACTCGAACCTCTTCATGGCTAGGTGGTGATACTTCTACTCCGTCATCGTCGATTGGTGACTCTGAACTGCGCTCTCCATGGGCGGCATTGGTGGAATCGTCGCCAGTAAGTAAATTGGAGAAGTGCCGTCTCCACAATCTCAGCACACACTGCGTATCCGTATTCAGATCTCCATTTTCGTCTCTACAAGTGGATGCTCCGGGCTTGAAACCTTGGGTTAGACGCTTAACCTGTTGATGGAATTTTCGTGCATCCTTCTTGCCCTGGTATACCTCTAGTTCCTCACTCGCACGCTTTTCCTGCTCTCTTTTCTTGCGTCTGAAAAGGCGCCTCTCTTCCTTCAACTTTTCGCGGTAGTTTTCTCGCACGGCTCGCGTTGCGGCTGACTTCAGCGTTTTTTTATATGCGGCGTTTTTTACTGCTGTTGCGATGCGATACTCCTGGTCATACCATTGATTCCGAGGTTGCGGGCGCCGGAAACCAATAACGTCTTCATCGGCAGCGCGCATGGAGTGGGATATATGCGCCCAAAGTCCGCCGGCGTTATCGGGTCCAGAGGTTGGTTGGTTGAGCTTAACCTAGAGTTGGGCGGAGTAGACTTCGGCAGTCCGTTGTAATTGCAGCTTAGCGACATCTGGCTTTCGTTGCACTTCTATGTGTATGTTCTTCGCATTGCATAATCGCATGTGGATCTTGCCTGCAACAAGATATTGGTCGGAGTTAATGTTGACCCCCCGAAATGTACGCACATCTAGAACATTAGAAGCATGCCTTCCGTCGATTACAACATGATCTATTTGGTTTCGCGTTTTTTGATCAGGGGACAGCCAGGTGGCCTTGTTGATGTCGAGGTGCTTAAATCTGGTGCTACTTACTACCATGTTTCGTGCCGCGGCGAAGTCGATCAGTCTTAGACCGTTGTTCGTGGAGGTCTCATGAAGACTGAACTGACCGACAGTAGGGCCAAGGATGTCTTCATTTCCGACTTTCGCATTAAAATCGCCGAGAACTATTTTCACGTCATGGACCGGAAGGTGATCGTATACGTTCTCAAGACTAGCGTAGAAAGTGTCCTTGACACTTCGTCCTTTTCCTCCGTCGGGGCGTGCGCGCAATTAAGGCTGATGAAGAAAAATTTTGCCTTGATGCGGATCGTGGCCAATCTTTTGTTCACTGGTGTGAACTGGGAAACAAGGTGGCGCAGTTTCCGGCTTATGACGAATCCACATCCGAATTCGCGCTTCTCCGAATGGCAGCTGTAGTAGATATAGCAGTGTGCTTGTTTAGAGCAGTCTTGCCCTTTCCATAGCATTTCCTGGATGGAGGTGATGTCAGATTTTATTGTTTTGAGGGTTTCCGCCAGTTGGATAATGGCACCTTTCCTATAAAGGGTCCGGACATTCCGAGTGCATATCCGTAAATCATTGTCCGTTTTTCGTTTGCGGTGGTCGTCAACGTAATTGGGGTTCTTATCCAAAGCTGGTTTAGTTTTCATTGGGCAGTAGTAATGTGGCGGGACCCAAACCCTGCGCACATTCCATGTTTAAGGTCTATGGAGTGACCCGCCGCTCAAATTAGCCGTCAAACTGACGGATGCCAGTTTGCCGTTGCCCAGGGAACACCACGTGAAGGTTTGAGTCGACTTGAGACGATTTCGACATGGATAATGCTGGCCTCGCTAGGTTGAGGCGGTCAGACACGTTACCATGTGAAGGTTCGCCCCCTGTTCCCCAAGCATGCAGTGTAAGGTAATTTGGCCTTCATCATACGGCGTTCGAATATCATCTAGAACTTTTAGAATAGCAGTTGAGCAGCTATACCCGCAACGAAAGCCAGATTGCAGTGGAGATAAAAAGTTATTTACAGTAAAAAAATGCGATATCTGATCAGCCATAATAGCTTCACAGATCTTCGATAAAGATGATTATATGTTGATAGGCCTAAAGTCGTTAAATTCAAACGCTGAAGTGTTTTTTGGGATCGGCACTACTGTGGCAATTTTCCACAGCTGAGGAAAAGACGAAGTAATAAAGCAGTGATTTATAATGTGGGTAAGCGTGCTAACTACAATGAGAAAGAATTATAAATTTTATCGAAATCCCATGTTGACCAATAGCATTTGACTTAACCTTCATTACGTGCTTACAAACTTCATACTCACTAACACTGGAAAACTGAAAACTAGGCGGATTTAAGGCATTTGATATATCCTCAGAGCTATCAAAACTAATATTATTGCCTAAAAAAAAGTCATTAATAACATCCGGATCGAGAAAACAGTCGTCTATGGGTTTGCTACACACGCCAAGATTTTTAATATTTTTCCAGAGTACTTTCGATGGAAGCGAAGTTTTTAATTTTTCGGAGCAGTACTTTTGTTTGGATTGCCTAGCTATAAGAACTGAAGTATTCCGTGCCGCTCTATAATTTTCCCCTTTTTCTGGAGAGGGGTTTTTCTTCCACACTCTATGTAGCTTATTACGCTTTTTAATAGCATTTTGGACTCTTGCGTTATACCAGGGACATGAAACATATTTAACAACAACCGTCTTAGTAGGGACATGTCTTGCAAAAATATTGTTAAGGTTATTTGATGTAACTTTTGATTTGATCATGATTTAAGGCTTGAAAGTCAATGGATTTGAAGTCAGAGTAGGATACCGTTTTGATATAGCCGTTTGAGCTAATTTTATATCCAGAGCGCAAAAAATGTAATCATGGTCAGAGACAAAGAAAAGTTGGTCAAACAATGAGACCGACGAAATATCTGAAACAATAAAGTAATCGAGAGACTAGGAACATGATTTTTAGAGAAAGGAGTGGGCATATCATGAGAACGACGAAATAATATCATGTAAAGATTTAGTTACATTATCATGATTTAAGATATTTACATTAAAATCTCCGCATACAACAAAATAACTAAAGTCAATTGTTAAATCAGACAACTCAGAGAAAAAAGAATTTAAGCTATACATTTTATTAGAATTGTAAGCACAAGATAGAAATATTTTTGTAAGACTATCAGACACACAAATATTTATAAATTCAATTGCACCGTTAGAAGGTTTTGTTAACAACATAAAACACATTAAATAAGTACAAATTATAAACATAAGTAACCTGATACCCCTACATATATTGTCACTATTAAAATAAATTATAAGAACAGAAATGTGAGAAAAGTAGAAAGAGTGATATAAATAAAATAAAACAGAAGTTACTTATTTTTCTAAGAGATCTTGAAGTAGTAGCGCTATATATTTTCTTCATTCTCAGAATTTTCAACCAGCTCACCCGCAACAATAGCAGCAAGTTGACTTGAGTCATTTATTACAAAGCTTTCACCATTTTCATGCTTCTTAACAAAAATCTGGCCTCGCCTAGCATGAGTAGAAAACAGCTGTTTGCTACGCTTGAGTTTGATCGCATTCTGCAGAAGTTGGCGACCGGACTTTGTTAAACTCTGATTTAAGTAGATCTTTGAGTGGGATTCAAGACCTAAATCACTTAAAGAAGATCTCTTACTTATTTACTTAGGTGGCCGTAACAACCAGTGTCCGGGTTTCAGCCGACTTCATCAGCTCTCGCCAGGCGCCTCTGCTTTGCGCGCGCTTCCTCAGCCTGGTCCATCCATCGGAGGCATGGTCTCCCTCGTCGTCGTTGACCAGCGACCCTCACCTCGAGCACCTTTTTCACTGGAGCTTCGTCGTGCATACGATGGACATGACCTAGCCAGCGTAGTCGCTGCACAGTTATACGCCGAACTACATCAATGTCTTCGTAGAGCTCATACAGCTCGTGGTTCATTCGGATGCGATAGTCATCGCCGACTCGAACAGGACCGAATATTTTGCGAAGAACTTTTCTCTCGAACACCCCCAGAGCGGCTGCGTCAGTTTGCGAAACTACCGTTGCCTCAGCACCATAAAGCAGCACAGGTACAACGAGCGTCTTGTAGAGTGTTAGTTTTGTCGATCGAGAGAGGGCTCTGAAACTTATTTGCTTACTGAGCCCGTAGTAGCACTTATTAGCAATTATTGTTCTTCGCTTTATCTCCAGGCTGATTTCGTTGTTAGTATTGTTGGCGGTACCAAGGTAAACGAACTCCTTGACTACTTCAAAGTTATAGCTGCCGGATGAAACGTGGGAGTCTAAACGCCGCGCTCCCTTGTTTGTATACAGCATATACTTTGTTTTACCCTCATTTATCGTCAAACCCACTTTGGCTAATTCCTTTTCGATAGCGGCGAAAGCAGCGGTAACATCTCTCTTGGTTCTGCCGACAACATCAATATCATCAGCTTACGCAAAGAGCTGGACACCTTTATAGAAAATGGTGCCATAACGATGCACACCGGCCTTTCGTACGATCCCCTCCATGATAATGTTGAAGAAATCGCAAGACAGTGGATCGACTTGCCTGACACCTCTTGAAAGAAAGATATGTGCGGTTGTTATTTCGGTAGGAAGCTGCGCACCGAAGAACTGCATTCCTCTCAAAAGAGCTAGGGAACTTGACAATAATTGGAGTGTTTCTCATTCTTCGTTCAGTGCTCTTGGAACGAGAACACTCTTAAGCGGTGGGAGTCTGCAGCCAATGTTGAAACACAAGCTATTAAACATCAGAGTCAAGTTCTCATCGTTGCTCACAGGGACTCCAAACAGCACAGCATCCGCAGCAACTTCTTTGCGCTCTAGATCGTCGACGACTTTTCTCAACACGACAATCTCTTCTCTTAGAGCAGCAACTCCAGTAGTTTTAGCATCGCACTCAATTTAGTCAACGCGAGTCACATCTGCAGCTAGGGCATCATTTACGTTGCTTATCTTTTCCACAGCATCGCACTCAATGTTGTCAACACGTATCCGTACTGCACTTATAGCAGCATTCACGCCGTTTATCTTCTCCACCCAACATTTCTCAATCTCTTCTATTTTTTGATTTAACTCATCACGGAGTTTGCTTATAACGATAAAAATTAACTCTTATTTCTGATCGAAAAAATAACGATCAAAAAATAACTTTTATTTCTTATCAAAAAAATATTGATCAAAAAATAATTGCTATAAAATGATTGATGGATAGTGATAATCGTTATTTGTGGTCCCTGGTTGTAAGTAATATTGTTTAAAGTAATATTTGCAATATATAAAATTTTCATGTTGAAATCATCGTATTGAAATATAACGTTAATTTTTCGACTTTTTTTTTTCTATGCTAAATGATTTTCGAATTGGTTTTTTCAGACGATCTGGAGCCGCGCTATGATGTAACTCGATTTTCATCTTTTTTGAAGGACACCAAATTCAGCGCAATCTTTATATACAAAAAATATATGATAAGAAAACAAAAAAAAAAAGACACAGTTTCGATAGTATTTTAAGTGTGGACGTAAAATTTTTTGTTTCATATATTTGTTGATGAATTTGTTGTTCTTGTTAATTTTTGTGTTGGTTAAAAATTAATTTAATTCAATCTTATCATTAATAAATTGAAAGAACTAAAATATATATATTAAATTTAATTGAAAATTTAAATTTGAACAAACAAAATATATATTAAATTAGTTCAATAAATATTTAGAATTTATTATGATATTTTAAAAATAAATGAAGTTTTTTATAGAATAACTACCATGCACATGTAAGTATATGCACATGTATGTCTTAGTATATGTAAGCCTGCATAGCAGTAAGATAATATTTTGTATTATTAATATCTTAGTTATTGTATTAATCTTGCTAAAGATTAACAAAAACAATAACAATCTATAAAAACGAAAGAAATACATATTAATATGCCAATATTCCAAACATACGTATTAATAACAACAACAAAAGCAGTTACTGAAAAATACTATTAGCTCTGCGTTTTTAAAATATCAAATATAAACTAATATAATTAGCTATGCAACGCTTCTTCGTATTGCAACGTCTTATTTTCTATGTGTATCAGGCGGACAAAGCAACCCCCTGTCAGTATAATGAAAGCTTTTTAGACGCGCAAGAATTTTTATACGTAAACATTGTTTGTAAAGCTCTAAGAAATTCGTAAAACGATTCTATTTAACAAGCAATACGATGTTGCGTCCGAGATTTCGGCACGAAATAAAGCAACAAGCATAAAAACGTCAGCTGCAACTCAAGCATCAATTATTTTCCCATACAAAAATTTGAATTTTTCGTCTTTTCTTTTGCTATCTTGTGGCTTTATTAAAGTGGCAAGATCCAAATTAGATATTCCTTTTTATTGGTGATATAACTGATATTTTGGCTTAAATTTTATCTTTGTACGATGAATATTGAAGGCTGTATGTACACCCTAAAGTGTCCCCCAAAATCCTTAGCATGACCTTGAAAAAATTTGTGAAAATACCCCCATACAAAACGCGCTGTAAGACGTAATTCTACATCAAACATTTTTTTTTCTTATACTGATGATGTAAAATTTACATGCAAATGAGTTTTTTTATGCATCCGCCGTGATAAAAAAAGTCTGCCGTGACTGAAAAATTAAAAGTTATTAAAAACTTATTATTTAAAGATATTATCTTAGAGCAACATTTAAATTTTATTGATTTAAGCAATTTGAACATAAACTCAATCCCTATGGTAATTAAAGCGTCTTCACTGGTTTACGAATGCTATTTTTGTTTTTAGTAAATGCTAATGTAAATCGTTTTTGTATTAGTAAAAATGGAAGGCATTTGCTAAAAATAATAAAAAATGGTTGAGGCAAGGAGAGTCAGAATATTTAAGTAACGTAACGATAGTAACGTCATGTTAGATCACTAAGTCAAATAACAAAAAAACAGGAAAAGATTTTTAAATTTAATTACTTGAAAAATAAACTTATCCAAATAGCGACGATGATGCCATATGGCATCACTAAGAATAATTCCAAAGATTAACGGCAGCACCAGGGGCGCAACCAGAATTTTTATTGGGGGGATTTTATAATATGTAGGACCTACATATAAAAAAAAGTTTCTATAGCAGAATAAGGTAGAAGTCTTCACCTCACAGTAGTAAATTCCAACTTTTGGGAGTAATATTTGCATATAAAAGTATGGTAAAGTTAACAAACAAATAATCCCACCACAATGATAACATACATAATAGCTGCATTCCCATGGCACTGGATGAGATCAAATTTCAGTGAAACGTGTTAGTTCAACTTCATTACAATTTACCTAATACAAAATACAAGTGCGAGCAGTAAGACCAAAACTCGTCGAAAAGTACTTTAGATTTGCCAACTATGTTCGTTTTGAAGAAAATGCTTTAAACTTGGCAGCTTTTTAAGGTCAGAAATAGAGCAAGGAAAAGAGCTTGTTCTAATTTTTCCACCACAATTAGAACCACACCATGCTCAAATCGAAGAATTGTCAACAATATCCCAAGTGATCAGAATTACAACTAAAAAAATTTAGGCACATGTATTCCGAACGGATAAGACATGGATAGATTAAAAGATTACGGTTCAACGACAAATAAAAAAAAAACGATATGGCCCTTGAAAGGACTTTGACGGAGCTTCTTATGATCAATTGTGTTGTGAGTGTTGTGAAATGTTTAAACACAAAAATTAGGCACATGTATTCCGAACGGATAAGACATGGATAGATTAAGAGATTACAGTTCAACGACAAATAAAAAAAAACGGTATGGCCCTTGAAAGGACTTTGACGGGGCTTCTTATGATCAATTGTGTTGTGAAATGTTTAAACACAAATGATCGAGAACTGGACCAACAAGTTTAATGACGACTCCGATCGGCTTATGTTTCCAAGAAGCTTTTCATGACAGTTTTTACTCTCTGAGGTTTGCCATTGTCTGCAGAGAGGTAACGGCCGAACAGAAACATTAATTCAATTGATAAAAACTTTTTTCATCAGATGGTATTTGAACCTGGGTCCTCTGGCGTATGATCCACACACTCTACCTACTACGTCACGGCCGCCACGGTTCAACGACAATAGATTAGGAATCTATATTTTGGGTTTTCATTCTTTTGATAAAAACTTGTGATTACTTTTTGTGTGAGTCGCTTTAATTATGCCCTATTTCTCTTTTTGCTACTATATCTTTGGGGAGAGGGGGTTTAACCCAAAAATGCCCCCTTTGGTTGCGCTACTGGGTAACACACATCTGTATAAATTGTTCTAAACTAATAAATAAGTTGCGCAGGGAAAGATTGAGTGTACTAATTTCTCCTCTTTTTTTTTGTCAGTTTATTACTCGTATCACGTGTCGACAGTACAGAAACTGAAAGTCAAGTGTTTTTTTCATAAAGTAAAAAAAATATAGATTTTTGTTTTCTTTAATTTTTTTGAGTAAAAAGTATATATGTTCTGAAAGTATTCACATTGGACTACAATTTTGTATATGTGTTTTGTATATATAAAAACAAAAAAAAAAAAACGATATTGCCATCTCAGCCCTTGAAAGGAAAGCTTCTTATGATCAATTGTGTTGTGTGTGATGTGAAATGTTTGCGCACAAATAATCGAGAACTGGACCTCTACATGTTTTACGCCGACTCCGAACGGCTTATGTTCTCAATAAAATTTTCATGACAGTTTTTACTCTCTGTGGTTTGCTATTGTCTGCAGAGAGGTGACGGCCGAACAGAAACATTAATTCAATTGAAAATTGAAATTGTCTGTGTCAGATGGAGGATTCGAACCTGGGTTCTCTGGCGTAAGAGTCACACACTCTACCCACTACGCCACGGCCGTGTTTTGTATATAAGTTTTTATTTTGTTGATGCCATTGAAGGCGTTCAAACACTGCACATATTTTCCTGTTTTTTTATTTTTGGTTTTTTAGCATGAAACTTAATGAAATTGCAGACTTTTAAAATGTGGAAGATAATATAGTAGAGCAATTAGCTGGTATTTTTCTACAGCCTCCTGATGCTGAGGAAGATAATGCTAGCGAAGAAGAAGGTGGCAATATTATGGACTTACATCATAACCAGTTGCATCAAGATGTTGAAGTCGAGCTTGTTGGCAATAACACTTTATTCGACCACAGAGCTGATGATGAACAAACTAAGAAGTTGTTGCACAGGCGCTACCACAACCAGCTGATTAACCTTGGCAGTATATTGGTATGGTCATAGATGCACCACAAAATTCAACAGTTCCGACTGTGAAACAAAAACACAAATGGTCAAAAACCTCGATTGAGACCTTTTTATCCATGAAGCAACGAAAATAGTGGCAGTTCTTTTGACGACCATAGGTTGTCGAAAATTGTACAAAGTAGAAAATGAAATAAAGTGAAAAAACAGAAAAAGTAAAATATACAGGCAAATGACAACATATGATCGCCGTTTGTGTGAATATAGCCTGCTGTCACTACCGCCCTGTTAGTTCATCATAGTTTTTAACTAAAATTTCCTTGAAATGTTATGGGTTGTTATGCTTTCAAAAAACTTCAGAGTTCACAGTCGATGAGTTGAGGTTATTTTGTTTTTTTGCATTCTCATTGCTCGTGGGTATAGCTCAAATAACACCAAAAAACAAAGCATTTTGGAGCTGTGACTCGTTCCCCTTGTTTTTCACTATAATCGCAAATGTTGTCAGAAAATTTATCCAAATGACTGTACAAATAATGCAATTTGACAAAATTTAAAACAATCGCCATTCCTATCTAAAGCTTTTACAAACTGTCTTATAATCCAAAGTTAAATGTGTAGTGGCGGAAGGATGATTTTTTTTTCTCGACTTATTAAAGTTTTATTAACGATGTTAAGTTTTCCTACAGTCATATTTATTCTTGATGGCCCATCTTTCCTGTTCCAGTAATCATTTTTTGCACGACTGTTCCACAGACAACGAAACAAGGATATTTAGTGTATCCACTTTGCTGACCCAATACAAAATTTACAATCTTTAAATCTACACAGAATGGTACTCAGTGATGTTGATCATATTAAATTTTCTCTAAGACGAGCTTGACGTTTTCATAGTCTTCCCTAAGTTTAGTTGAGTAACCTATTGGAACAGAAGCGAGTTTATTCCCATTATGTAGTAACGCACACTTCAAAAAATTTTTTTGAGTTCTCTATAAAAAGCCTCCAGTCCTTTTGCTTGTATATTGGAGGCCCATTTGTCGCCTTCGATTGTCTTAACTCGTTTTTTTGTAATGATGTAATTTTATTATTCTCTGTGTTATTGATTTTTTTATTTAATAAGAAATTTGTATCAGAATGAGAAACTATCACTAAATTATAAATTGAACCAAAAGTTGTCAATCGATTTTTAAGAAATATGGCTTGTTTCATTTGTAACATATCTGTGTTTACGACAAAATATCAAAATAGAGCAATTTTGAAGTTTTCGTTTTTTTATGAATTTGAAAACAACAAAAAAATTAAAATTTTGCATAAAAAATGATTTTTTTTCGGAAGATCTTTTTGAATATTTTCGAAACTGTCGAGCTAATTAGAAACCAATGCAGACGTAACTTACAGGTGATTAAGTTGCGGATTTTTACCCAATCGTATAATTTGATCTTGAGTTATTCCAAGATATGTGATGAAATCTCCTTCATTTTTAAAATAACGGCTTATCTCGAGAACCAGAGTCAATTCAAACAATGTGAATTATAAGGTTAGAACGTCTTTATCCCATGTATTTGAATTTACTCCAAAAAGTTATGCCACAGAAAAAAATCTAAATTTTGTCGCACTTTGTAATCGCTGCCTTTCTGTGGCAACAACAGTTCATGCACTCAATCCTGTTTCAAAGGCAAGTCGTTAAAGTTTGGTTGAAAAAAAAACGTGCTGTCGAACCATTTTCTGTACAATGTTACAACCAGCATATGGGAGGCACTGATAACATGGATGAAAATATCGGTTACTATTTCATACGCTATCACAAATTACATTTTTAAAATTTGTCATATAAGGAGTATTTTCAGAAATTCAAAACAAGAATTACTGGTGGTCCATTTTTACATGGGACCTACTTTACTATTATCAATTCTAAGTTTTGTTATGCTTTTTATACATTCTCATTAATTTTTATTAATAGGAGATATCTTAAAAACAAAATCTTATTGAAATTTAAAAAACTCTCTTTTACTCTAAACTTTTGTAACGTCGACAGCAGATGATGCCACATGGCATCACCTGTTTCTGGCCGACTTAGTGAACCAATTTAAAAATTTCGTCCATATTCATGACAATTCCCAATAACATTATACTTTAAATCAAAAACTGAAATTCTTGTGGCAAAAAAGTACGTCTTTAAAAAAGCATGGAGGAAAGTCGTAAAAGTATAGAAAATGCACTTTGGCGCAAAGACTTTCATTCATTACCGCAAAGACGCAGACTGTTAGATTTCCAAAAAAAATAAACTGTAAACCAAAGACTTGGGTCATTGATTTTAAGTACATATATTTTGAATTGTAACATTTAAATTGCTTTTAAAATTGTTTACTAAAAAAAAACTACTCTTCAAAATTTTAAATGATAGAATGGCGTTTTCTTTTCTCGAAAAAATTCTGCTTTTTTCTGCTCTCTTCGAGAATTCTGCACTTTTTGTGCTCTTTTCTCAAAAAGAATTTGACCTCTAAAATTAAATCGTGTTCTTTTCTCGAAAATTTTGACCTGAAGAGTATAAAAAATGCAGAATATTTGCACTCTCAAGCTCAACGGCATCAGAGTTCTGCCCTCAAATGCTATCAATTGAAGAAACAAAAAAGTGACATATTATGAAAACATTGAGCATTGTATTGAGATTTTATTAAAGAGTGAAATATTTATTATAACTAAACATAAAATAGCATTAACGAAAATATTACAAATAAATTAATTCGTTCAACAAAACTTTCGTCGAAAGACATTTTGAATTTAATTTTGTGTTTTGCTATTTCACGGAAGACTTTTGCAATTTATTTGATGTTTCTCGATATAACAGAGCAGCCTACACAATATTCAAAAAAATGTTGCATTTTTATGTTCTTTTCTCGACTAAGAACAATTCAACATTTTTTAAATTCAGGTCAAAATTTAAATTGGCGAGAAAAGAAAACGCCATAAAACATGTTTGAGCAAACTTTCTTTGTTTACGTTTTTTTTACATCCTTTTTCATTTGAGGTGATGTTTGCTAGCATTTATCAAAAATCACTGTTCACCCTGCATTTTTTGAAAATGCTTCTATATAACAAAAGAAAACACTGCAATTGATACAAATAATTTGATAAGGTGGATAAAATAAAGTTATCGTCATCTGTACAATCGTTCTGAATTTGAAATAACTTCAACATGGCAGCAAAAGTTCAAAATTTATCGGCTGCACCGATTTTGATGAAATTTTTTGTATGTGTTTGAGTGGGTCCTTGACTGGTTTAAATTTAGGATTGGACGCAGTAGGTGGCGCTGTGATCGGGTTAAAATAAATTTTTCCGAAACCGCTCATCCGATTTCGATGAGAATTTGTGTATGGGGTTTTTCGAGAACAACAAGAGTCGGCGCTCTCGCTTTTGCTCTTCTCGAAAACCAGGAGGCGTTGTAGTACGAAAACCACAAAAAAAACTCTAATACAACTCATCTGATTAGCAGGGCTTATGTAATAACTTTTTATACATTTTCGCACCTGGAGTGCTACACCCGACCCAGGCGGCGCCGTGTATTCAGCTAGTATTTCAATATATCTTAACATATATTTGAAACATATATAATATAAGTGGAAAAAACTAATCTGTGAGCGCTCTAAGTTTTTAATATTCTTGAAAATTTGTGCGTGGTCCTTGATGGATGCGAGGCAGCTTAAAAAGACACAATCGCACGACTTACAAAATGCACCTTTCCCGTTATTTCTTGGCACAGCTATATTTTAAAAACATCGAATCGCTCTCATTCAGGGCGATATGCTTGGTCGTACCCTAATTTTATATTTTGTTTTTTTTATGAAAATATCGCTATATAACTGTGTTTTGCTTCAGTTTAATTATTCACAACAGCTTGTAAGGGCTACCAAATGTTGCTGTAGTACACAATGTTGCAACAGTGAAGAAAGAAGTGAAAAAATATCACACGATGTAAATCTTACGAAAAACTACCAAAAACTACTAAATCTGAAAAACTACTAAAAAAATACCAAAGCCATTAAAAAAAGTTCATAAGCTACCAATTTAGTAGTAAAAATAATAAAAATGGTCACTCTGTACAGCACTTGCATAGTTAAAGATAAATCATTAGTGCAACGATATTTTCTTTGTGGCAAAGATATTTTGGTTACAGTTTTGCAAGAACTTTTATTACTTGATTTTAAGGCGATAAATTAACTCGGTGTATATGTATTTGAAAATAAATGTGCGACATGCTTTTGACTCAACTTCACTTTAATAATAAAAGTTATATATATAAAAAATAATTTTACGAATTATCACCTATAATGAAGAAAAAATCAAAGTGAAAGACATAGAGAGAGAGAGAGAGAGATAGAGAAAAAAGAGAAATAAATCTTAGACATTCAAAGAAGAAGGGTATTAAGTGTTATTTTGTTTCTTTTTTGTAATGTCCTTGCAATCTGTTTGAGTGAAATACATTTGTCATTTGTCACAACAAGGACCTCCCGTTGAACTTGGGTTTGCCAGCTTTAAAACAGCACATCCTGAATACTGTCACTGATGGTGCGTGCGTTCCTGTGAATGATGTGGTGGTCTCCGATTGTCCTTTCCAAGTAGAATTTTGTTTCCTTTTTTTTTATTTTAAATCAAACTGCTACAATATTCTTCTTCAATCTCGAACTCTCCCTTGACGGCACAGTGCCGTCGATGAGGTTGGACCGTTCGTTTTTCCTTTTTTTGTTGTCAGTATCTGCCAATAAGTTTTGGCAACTCCTGTGTTTTTGTTGTTATCTCTATTGTTATTTTTGTTGTTGTTTTTAATACTGTTGTGCTATTTATGTACGCGTCCTTTTTTTTTCTGTTGCGTTGTGCTATTTATGTTGTTTTTGTGATTTTTAAAGGGACCATCATCATTTATCACTTGACATATTGTTCGATTCTATAGATTGGTATCGTATTGAATGAGCTCATTTATCGCTCCGATTCCAATGACCGTTCTTCAGTCAGTTGGCCGAGTGCGTTTCCAATATCTTCATAAGAACTTTCTGATGAGGATGAACTTTCGTCGATGTTATTTTATTTAGAGCATTGTTTCGATGACTGAAACGGAAACCCCTTATCTTTGAAATATGTTCAATGTTATAAAAATCACACCACGTGAAGTCAGAGTATAAAGAATGCTGCACAACCCACCAGGTTCGTAGCCACAAAGAAGAATTTCGGGGTACAAGTACCTCAAAGTGCCTAGAAAGTATAAAGAAATCCAGCAGAAAACTCACTCAGTCCTCCAATAGTCAGACTGGAACTCAGCATTGAATTTCTAAACATAATCATGCCTTCATTATTCAGTTCCAAATTTAGGGCTGAAATTATAATATAATTCAGGCTCTATTTTTACAAGCCTGTATTTTAACCTGAAATAAAGTAAAACATCAGTCGTCTTTTTTTTAGTTCATATTTGAACTCGAAGTAAAAATTTATATTCAGACCAGAAATCAGTGATTAACTTTTAAAAATAGTAATACCAAACTTCAGGTCTGAAGAGCCGAAAACTTATACGAAAGAGTGAGGTCATGCCTATCAGGCCTGAATTCTTGACTGATCAGACATGACATTTTCTGCTGGGAATATATAAATGTAAATTTACTGGACGAAACAACAGTTATCATTTTCAATACAAATTTTAAAAAAATTTGCGTGAGCAATGAAAAATTGTTTCGCCAAAATAAAGCTTAAGGCACAGTTTCAAATTTTGAGTCAAAAAGCGGGCTTTTTTGAATGACTATGTATTTTTTTCAGGGATTATGTATGTTTTTCAGGGATGGAAAATAAAGATTATTTTTTAATTTTCAGACCAAAAGCTCATGTATAAAAAGTCATTGTAAAATGTATAAAAATAATTTTAAATGCTAGGGAGTCAGAGATCCCGTTTTTGACATAATTTTTTTTTCATGATTGTTAAGATAAAAATCACCTTAAACCAATTACTTGTGACCAATTTTTTTTTCGACAACAATTTATATAATAGGCACTTTTGTTTTGCTTCTTACTACAACCCTGAAATTCTGTTTCGTGGCCACACAACTCACTGTTTTTCGATGACTTTTCAACTAAATGAAAGTTACTTCGTGAATAACCTTAACCTTAAAGTTACTTTACTTTTCGGACTAGTTACATTTGGTTCTGCGGGGAACCTTTTAGAATAAAGAATATATAAATAAAAAAATTATATATAAAAAACTTAATAAAATACAATAATTAAAACTAACTAAAAACTAAAGTTTATTGATATTATTAATTAAATTAATATACTTAAGGCTTTTATATGAAAAACTCAGAAAAGTTCTTATATATTTTTAAAAGCTTTTATAAATCAGGAAGTTTCATAAAAAATGGTTTCTTGCCTATTTTTGATCAACCCAAAAAAACTTTTTAAGATTAAGGTTGTTTCAAAAATTTGTTTTAGATACAAAGACTTATAATTTTTTTTTTCAAGTTTATACAGCTTATTGTACATTAAAAGTACCTTTTTTAAGTTTTTTTTAAAATAATTTTCAGGCTTTTATATAGAGGGCGCTGAAAATGACATTAAAAAAAAGACATTTAAAACGGTTCGATGGAATGTTTTGAACTTTCCCGTGTATCTGAAACAAAAAAATCAAATGTCAATTTAAAGTACAGACAACTAATTTGGCATCCCCCCTACGCTCGACCCCCGGGGGGTTTTTAGTAAAAAGTTAAATAAAGAGATATATTTTCGCGCGCTGTATTGTCTATAAAAAAAAAAACAAAAAATAGTAGGTACTTGAATTTAGGGGGATGCTTAAGGACAACGATTCATTGAAATTGAACCAATAGATTTGGAGTTATCTATCGAACCCTTTAAAAAAAAACTAGTTTCGAAATCACGTTTAAAGCTTTTGTTTTTCGAAATTTCGCATATATTTCTTAATTTATCGGTTGATAAACTTACTATTATTTGATCTGCAATGCCAGGTATCGTTTTAAAAACTTGATGGTATATTCTAGAAACTATGAAAAACTCATTAAGCAGACAAAAAATTTTTTTCAAAAAAATGTAGACGTATATTATACCCCAACGCTCGGTTCTAAAAAAAAAACTCCTTAATCTTATTAAAACTGAAATAATTTCTGCTTAACTTGCTGAGACAAGTTTAAATAAAAGTACAGAATTTATAGGTGAATATTTGCATTTATTTTTATATATTTTTTATATTATTTTTTGTTTTTTTTTTAAGTTTTACAAAGTGGAAAATTAAAAATTTGTCATTCGGACATGTAGTAAAAAAACTTTAAGTTCAAAACCCCTAGTCCTAAAAAACAATGTCAAGTACATATTTTAGAGACATTGAATGCTCTTTGTAGTGTCGTTTTTTTACTAACACTTTAATAAAAAATTTAAAAATTTTTGTGCCACTAAAATTTCATTCATATTTGTCAAGATCAGCAAAACTATTTTTTATTGTGTTTTGAAAAAATTGTCGTATTGAGGCGTTTATTCTTAATGCATTTCCAAAATTTTAAGGTGGAGAATGATCGCTAACTATTTTAAACGAATTTTTCAAAAACAGCCTATACAATTCTTACATTCAAGATCTCTAAAATATGTCCTTAAGATTTATATGTAGGACTAACTGTTTTGTAGATTAATTGTTTTACTACATGTCCGAATCACGAATTATGATTTTTTTTTTTTCAACAGTGCATAGCTTGAAAAAAAAAATAAAAAATAAAAAAAAAAAAAACTATGCAAATATTTCTAGTTTCTTAAGTACTATCGACATGCAAAGTACCAAATTTTTACAAATATGTGAGTTCCGAAAAGCGTCCAATTTTGCATGGAATGTGAAGCTTTCAATACTTTTTTTTTATTTTCATTAGGTGTCTGTTGCCTAAGAAAACCCTAAATAACATTTTTTTCTTACATTTTACGCTTACTTCTACTTTTACGTTTTATAATTTTTCTGCAATGATGCCTGCGTAGTCATATGAAACCTATTATACCAACAAGTGGTGGAAGGTTATTTTCAATGTTTTGTATAGGGATAAGGATATATATCCTACCACCGGCAGACGAAGAATTTAAAGTTCTTAGTGTGCAGATACCATTGTAGGCAGGACTTTTAAAAATGAAATTTAGTAATGAAAAAGTTAAATGGTGTGGCTAACCACATGGCTTTGTATCTTTCAAAAAGGAGTTTTCTTACATATAACATTAAGAAATCTGAACAAATTTAACTACAGCTTAATGTGTAATAAGCAGGGCTGGAAAATAAAGATTATTTTTTAAATTTTCAGACCAAAAGATCATGTATTAAAAGTCATTGTAAAATAATTTTAAATGCAGCAATATGATGCTAGGGCGTGGGAGATCACGTTTTTGACATGATTTTTTTTCATGACTTTTAAGATAAAAATCACTTTAAACCAATTATTTCTGACCGATTTTGTTTTCGATCATATATAACAATTTTTATTTATCGTTATTTTTTCGCTCAGAAATAAAAGTTATTTGTAATCGTAATTTTTTCAATCAGAAATAAGTTATTTTTTAATCGATATTTTTTCGATCTGAAATAAAAATCATTTTGAAATCTTTATTTTTTTGATCAGAAATAAGAGATATTTTTTGATCGTTATTCTTTCGATCAGAAAAAAAGTTATTTTTTAATCGTTATTTTTTCGATCAGAAATAAAAATTTTTTTATCGTTAATTTTGCAAGCAGAAATAAAAGTTCTTTATTTAATCGTTACTTTTTCGATCAGAAATAAAAATCAATCATTAATCGATATTTTTCCGATCAGTTTAAAAAAATTATTTTTTGACTGAAATAATATCGATTAGAATTTAAATCAAATCAATATTTACGCATAATATTGGGTTCAAATTAGAATGTTATTAAGCATATAAAAAATAAAATTCATACTTACCACCCTTCGAACCCAAGTTTACTATTATACAAACAAGTTGTCTTGGACAAGGATTTTATCTACGACTTTGACAAGGATAAGGGTAAGAATTTTGACATGGAGTTGGAAAAGTACTTGGATAAGTATTTTGTCAAGGATTAGTTAAAGTTTTTGATCAAGGATTTGAGCATGGACTTGCACAAGGACTTGCGCAAGGATTTGGATAAGGACTTGGACAAGAATTTCAATAAGGAACAGACCAAGGTTTTATATAAGGAAAATGTGGAAAATAGTAGTAGTAATCGAAAACGGTAGTATTAAACAGTAGTAGATATGGAGTAGATAGAGGGTTGCTGATTTAGAATATGATGTTAGAATTTGAAAAACTTTTTTGACACTAGGGTGGACATTCAAAACTTTTTTGCTTACTACATATTCCACATGCAGTATTAGACAGTCACTGATTTCGAATTTGATGTTGGAATTTTAAAATTTTTTTTTGCGCTAGTGAGAACCCAAACAAAAATTTTTTTTGTTTTACGCATTTTGTGCATGCGCTGGCAGAATTAGAGAGTCACTGAGTTTGAATTTGAGGTTAAAATTTCAAAAACTTTTTTACCACTAGGTTGGACCCTGAAAATGTTTTTGCTTACTACATTTTGTCCATGGCAGTATTAGACAGTCGCTGATTCCGAATTTGATGATAGCATTTCAAAAATTTTTTTGACAAATGAGTGGGCCCCCAAAAAATGTTTTCTTTTTTACACATTTTGTACATCAAATATATATTGTCAAACAAAATTTTTGAAATTCTAATCACATATTCTAAATCAGCGACCCCTAATACTGCCAGCGCATGTAAAAAATTTGTAAAAAAAAAAAAAAACATTTTTGGGGTCCACCTTAGCGTTAAAGAATTTTTGAATTCTAACATCAAATTCGAAATCAGTGACTGTCTTATACTGCAATTTGGAATATGTTGTAAACAAAAAAGTTTTGAGGGTCCACCCCAGTGTCAAAAAAGTTTTTCAACTTCTAACATCATATTCGAAATAAGCAACCCTCTATCTACTTTCATATCTACTACTTTTTAATTCTACCGTTTTCGATTACTACTACTATTTTCCACATTTTCCTTAATTAAAACCATGGTCTGGTCCTTAGTGAAATCCTTGTCCAAGTCCTTATACAAATCCTTGCGCAAATCCTTGTTCAAGTCCATACCACAATCCTTGTTCAAATAGTTTTAGTAATCCCTGACAAAATACTTATCCAAATACTTTTCCAAATCCATGTCAAAAATTTTGTCCTTATCCTTGTCAAAATCGTAGATAAAATCATTGTCCAAGACAACTAGTTTGTATAATAGTAAACGTGAGTTCGAAGTGGTAAGTATGAATTTTATTTTTTATTTGTTGAATAGAATTCTAATTTGAACCCAATAATATGCGTAAATATTGATTTGATTTAAATTCTAATCGATATTATTTAAGACAAAAAATAATTTTTTAACTGATCGGAAAAATATCGATAAAAAAATAGTTTTTATTTCTGACCGAAAAAATAACGATCACAAGAGGATTTTTATTTCTTTTCGAAAAAACAACGACTAAAAAAACTTTTATTTCTGATTGCAAAAATAATGATAAAAAATAATGATAAAAAATAAATCTTATTTCTGATCGAAAAAATAGCGATTATAAAATAACTTATATTTCTGATCGATAAAATTAACGATTACAAAATGATTTTTATTTCTGATCGAAAAAATAATGATTAAAAAATAACTTTTTTTTCTGATTGAAAACGTTACGATTACAAATAATTTATATTTCTGATCGAAAAAATAACGATCAAAAACTAACTTTTATTACTGATAGAAAAAAATAGATCAAAAAATAATTGTTATAAAATGATTGATTGATAGCGATAATCGTTATTTGCGATGCCTGATTTTTTTATTTTATTAAATATCGAAATAATTGTTTGTAATTTTTAGTGAAATCTTAAATCAACAATTTTTTTTTGTATCAATTGTTATGGTTACGCAGCGTGTAAAAGTTGAGGTCGCGAACGAAAGGTCTCTTGCGGCTTGCATGTATTTCCTCTCGAGGGAAAACAAAAAGATTAAAAAAAGTCGGAAAGCAAGAGTGAACCGATAAAAAAGAATAAAAAATGCCGCATAAATTAAAAAAAAAACCCAATTGTTCGTGCACGAAATCGGACCTTATACATAAAAAAAAGAGCACAAAAATATTTTTTGTTTGATTTTACGGTTCACGCAGAGCGTATTTAATTTTTTAAAATAATAAAACAAGATTTGAGTTGATCGGGCGAATACTTTTCGAATTAGAGTGCAAGCCGTTTCAAAAAATTTTGAGAAAAACTCGTTTAAAGTTTTTGTTTTCTTTACTTTATGAGCGTTTACTACTCATAAAAATTTATTTACATATATCTAAAGGGCTTCGAAATTTATTCCGAAATGTTATACAAAATCATAAGATGTTTTTGAAAAAAAAAAAAAACAAAAATAGAAATATTCGAAAATTTTTCTTAAAGATTGAATCTGGGCCTTAACTGTCGTTTTTATTTTTCCTTATTTTCCTTTACTTATAGTTGAAAGAAAAATTTAACTTTCGACATATCCTGTAAAACATCAGCATTGATACTCCATTGTCGTCGACGTCTTCAAAGACAACGTTTTTCGAGACTATTTTCGCCACTGGGCTGTCACGATTCCAGCTACAATAAAAGCTTGTATATAATGCATAAGAATTAAGTTCGAAAATAAGCCAAATCGAATTAAAACCACGCCTACCTCTCATACGAAGTTTAATTTCATTTAAAAAGTAAACGAA
Source organism: Coremacera marginata (assembly GCA_914767935.1). Lineage (NCBI taxonomy): Eukaryota > Metazoa > Arthropoda > Insecta > Diptera > Sciomyzidae > Coremacera > Coremacera marginata. Next base: position 81,442,476 of record OU612047.1, on the reverse strand, counting down.
CGAACGACGAAAATGGCCATCTCAGCCCTTGAAAGGACTTTGACCGAGCTTCTAATGATCAATTGTGTTGTGTGTGATGTGAAATGTGTGCACACATATGATCGAGAACTGGACCTACATGTTTCACGCCGACTCCGAATGGCTTATGTTCTCAAGAAACTTTTCATGGCAGGTTTTACTCTCTGAGGTTTGCCATTGTCTGCAGAGAGGTGACGGCCGAACAGAAAAATGAATTCAATTGAAAAAATGTTCTGTGTCAGATGGAGGATTCGAACCTGGGTTCACTGGCGTAAGAGTCACACACTCTACCCATTACGCCACGGCCGCCACACACAAAAAGTAAACACAAAAATTAATAAAATGACTCAAAATTTAGAAGATGATCTTTGATTTTTAATAAAAATCCTTCATAGTCGGGGATTTTGCAAAATCTTATATACGGGATTATTTAATCATCGGGATTTTCCAACCTGTAAAATTGCTAAAACCTGAAAAAATTCCACTAAAATGAATTTATTGAGTTGGAATTCGGCATATCAGCCCTGATTTGTAATATGAGCTCTGACTATGAAATTTGCAAAATCGAATGAAAACGTCACCTACCTCACTTACAAGATGACGTCATCAAAATGGCAAATTCTCCTAACAATTAAATTTCAGTATAAACTCTGATTAAAAAATATGAAAATGACAACCAAGCCCACATCCCAATGAAAGTGGCTATATGAAAACGGATATATATTATAATCTAATTGCTTTTAATTTTGCACATAGACTTTAATTTTTAATATGCACTGCGAATTGTTACTTGGCAAAATCGAATGAAAGCTCCACCTACCTCCAATACAAAGTGACGTCATCAAAATTGAAAAACCTTCATAAATATCATAAATGTTAATATATTGACTTGATTCTTTTTATATAAGCAATAATTAAATTAAATAAGTTTAATTAAATTATAAGAAATAATTATGACGTAAATATGCAGATTTTACATAAAATATGTATAGTAAAGACTGTTAAAGACTTCGAGTATGTATACTTAAATACTTCGCGAAACAGTGGTGAAAGCTGGCATTTCTCGTTGCAAAAATCATAACTTCGGATTGAATTGAGATATCTCTATGATTTTTTATGCTATGGACAGAAATATAATACAGCTCTTACTGCACAAAATTTTATTTAAATTGACTATAGAGATCCTTCGGTGGTCGTGGCGCAGTCTGTAGAGTGCGTGGCCCATACGCCAGAGAACCCTGGTTCAATTCACACCTGACACAGAAAGTTTTTTGGAGTTTACTCCTTTAGAATCGATTTCATATATTGCCCGCGGTATGAACATTTAATGGCGAGTGAAATCGAGCGTTATCTAAAAAATCAAGCGTTACCAACAAAATACACACAGCAGCAATCTGCTATTGGATAAATTTGAATTGCAAATTTTTGTAACACTCAAAATGTACTGGGCCGATTTTTATGAAATAAGTTTTAAAATATCATATATGTGCTACAGCGTAGTATTTGGGTATTTCGTTTTTAAATTTCAATACTCAGTTTATTTAATTAAAATATAAAGATTTGAATGAAATCATCCCCGATGCCACGCATTGCTTGGTCGTTTTCTTTTAACCAGCTTGTGCATGCGAGAGTTTCAATAAACTGCATGTTGCTCTCTATCCTCTCTTTTTATGTTCAGCTAGCCAAAGTACAACAAAAAAAAATTGTGTGGGTTTGTGCGTAGCCGTTGCTCGTACGAGTAGTTTCCCTATAGGAACAAACTAGCTTGTTTTTAAAAACAACTAATTAAAAAACTAATTTAAAATAAACCAGTATATGAACTACTTTTAATTATATTGAGGCGGCAACTACTCTGATGTTGACATGTTTTAATTGCAAGTTTTTATTAGATTACAAGATTATATATATTTAACCATGTCATTTCATCAAATATTATTAATTTTAGGCCATCAGTAATAGTTTTCAATTGGTTATTTAAAAGCAATTAAAAAAATAATTTAAATGTAACTAATTTAACAAGTAGTTGAAAATATATGCAGACGAAAGTCAATTGACTTATTTAGCGGACATCACCATACAAAATAAGTTAGTTCGTTCTATGGAAAAAAGTCAGAATTTCAACTAGTTGTGGTTGACAAAAAACTAATTTATCAACTACTTTTAAATTAGTTGATTTTCCTACAGGGTTGTATTAAAGTGCGCTTTTATTATAATATATCAAAATTTATAATTAGTTAAAAAGTTTGTCGAGTTTTAAATATAATATTAATATAATATTTAATTGTAAGCATTAATCCGTTAAAAACAGCAGCAAATCGTTGTTTTTTATGCTGTTTTGCCTGAATGAGTTTTTCGCAAGTAAGAACAATAAAACATAGTTATTTTGGTGATTTTGAACTGAAGTAGAAATACTTTAAATAGAATTAATCGACGAATTTCCAATCGATTTCAATTAAATAAAACTTTTTGGACTTACAATTAGCTGGATTTTTTATGAAAATATGTCCACAAATTGATCTTAAAGCGAAAAAATATGAAAAATTTAAGAAAATTCCCAATTCTTTCATCATACAGATAAAGGTTTGACCATAATGCAATTTTTTAAAGAAGACGTTAATCTAGATTTAGGTTCTGGTAGAACACTGGGAACGACTTGATATGGTACAACCATTGATGCAATGTTTTTACGATAACATTAAACCTAACATTACAGTATTAAATAATGACGTTACTATTAGGCAGACCTGGGCGTATTGCGTTAAATGAGGTAATACGTTGATGATTTTTCCGTAATTAAATCAAATCAATGATAATGCAAATTAATTCATTTACCATTAAATATTACTGATTTAGTGCACTAATTTTTACACTGCAATAATTTGTTATCAAAGTAATGCTTTAATATTTAACTATCATTAAAGTGTATGATAAATAATGCACTAATATTGCACTATCACTAAACCGTATTACGAATAATGCACTATTATTGCAATATCACTAAAAAGCATTATGGTGTTATGCAAAAGATGTTTTATTGAATGAAATCTAACTAAACTTTAACAAAAATTATTTAATGTAAAAAAAAAATTAAAATAAATTTTTCAAATTTAAGAATAAACTTCTAATCCAAGTTATTTCCCCTGATTATAACTAAGCTTTTAAAGTTTTCGAGCAAAAGACTCCACCTGCGAGGCGTATTTACCATGCCAGCAAAAGAAATCAAGCGCTCGACTGGATCAGAAGAAGTCAGAGGTGTATTTTTTTTTTAAAAAAACTTCCCGAATTAGGGGAAATCTTTGAAAGCATCCGAATGATATATCGTTGTCTGCCAAATACAGATCCAATTCTTTTCTGGTGTCGTTTTGTTCTATGTCTTCTGTTGAATCTACAAATTAAATAGGAGCAGAAGGAAATGAAATTAATAAAAAAAAAATTAGTTTTCTCTATTTCTATGCGTTTTTGACAAATGCTGGTCGCTGGTTGCTGGTTATGTTTTTACAGCGTTCCATTTTTAAAAAATTATTGATATTTACACAGCTGTAAACCTTTTTTCAGGAGTTTACCAAGATTTATTCATCCACTTAATAGAGAATCTCCTCCGCCTAATAGAGGTTATTTTTATATTTTAAGCCAGATATAAATTCGTACGTATTTGAGAAAATAACTTGCATCAAAAATGGTTGGGTAGTTTGTTAGTAATACTGCAATAATAGTGCATTATTCACAATGCGTTTTAATGATAGTGCAATATTAGTGCATTTTTTATCATATACTTTAGTGATAGTTAAATATTAATGCACTACTTTGATAAGAAATTAGTGTATGTAAAAATTAGTGCAATAAATCTGTAATATTTAATGGTAATGGAAAAAATTTTACATTTAAATAAATTTTCATCAATTTAATGGTAATGTAAAAGTAGTGCAAATTGCCCAGGTCTACTATTAGGCTGGATTCACTAACCACCTTTAGCAATTTTTTCACGTTTTTTTTTATACGAAGTTTTTGCGCTCTCCGCTCAGTGAGAGATACTTGCTGCACGCTCTTGAACTTGGTTAATATTATTTTCTTAATTTTCGCAAAACTTGCTGAAGGTGGTCCATGAATCCAGCCTTAATGAAATTCATCAATTTACCTCATAATGAATTTATGTAATATATGTCATAAATATATATTTTTAAATTAAAAAAGTATACAATCCTTTTAGTAATATAAGAGATGCCTTTATTCACCAATTTTACCTTTTATAAACATCTCAAATTTCAAGGTAATCAATCTAGAGGAGTAAACTCCAGTCGTGCGTCGGAGCTGACACGCACACTTTTTAATTTAATCAATTCTCGTTCTCGATCATTTGTGTTGAAACATTACACAAACACGCACAACACAATTGATTGGGCTAAGTCCTTTCAAAGGCTGAAATGGCCATTTCGTTTTTTTCTACATGTCTTCAGTAAAAATAAAATGTTTCATATCAAATTTTAAATCAAGTATTTCACCTAGAAAACAGACCAGTTGTGGCTCTAAAATATTTGGTAAGGTGTTTTGTGTAACAGTTGTTGCTAATGTAGCTTACTTTAAAACTAAATTCGGTATTCAGAATCAATAAAAAATTTATAAATAGATAAAAAAAACCAAAACCAAAGACATGCAATTTTTCCAAGTAATATAACAGTACTCTTTAACCCATTTTAGCCCGCTGGTTGATTTTTCGACCACTAACTTCGTAAAATCTACGGACCAATCTGCGTCAATGGCGAGTACCGAATACAATGGAACGATGAGCTGTATGAGCTATACGCCGACATCGACATAGTAAATCGCATAAAAATCGATCGGCTTCGCTGGCTAGGTCATGTTGAGCGGATGGAAGACGACGCTAAAGTGAAGAAAATATTCGATTTGGTACCCAGCGGCGGACAACGCAGAAGAGGATGACCGCATCTCCGTTGGAGGGACCAAGTGGAGGACAACCTGACGAAACTTGGAGCTTCCAACTGGCGCCAGCAAGCGCAAACCAGAAAGGGCTTGCGCAATTTCTTACAACAGGCGGAAACCGACTTACGGTTGTAGGCGCCATCTAAGTAAGAAAGTAAGTAACTTCCAAATTAATTTCTGTAAAAAATAAAAAAGATTTTTCAAACTCTTTCCGCATATACACGGTTCAGTTAAATGGAAATTCAGAAAAAAAATAAATTTTTTAAATTTCCTGTTTTTACCTATTCAGGTAAGCGGCTAAAACAATACCTTCCTCTTTGACAATTTTTGAAAAAATCAAAAAAAAACTATATAAATGTAATGTATAATAAAACTATTTCCGTAACCAGGCAGCCAAAAGACTAAAATATGAGAATCAGTTGGTTTTGGATAACACAGGTTAATTTAACTATGTGTTACCTGTGTGATAAAACACAGATGGCCGATTTTAGCCCTATATGTATGCTTTTATTATGATATTTTCACATGTCACTTTTACATATATTTCATTTAATAAAAATAACAATTATGGTATTCCCTTAACGCCTCGGAAACTGCTTATACCTCGTAAAGTACTTAATTTTAAGCAACTTGGGAATTTTGAAAAAATTTTGTATGGAATTTTTTTTACGATGCTTAAGCTACAATTTCAGTGCTTAAGACATGGAAACAAGTTTGCTTAAGTTTTCAGCTGTCAAAACTTTTTAAATGTTGAAAATTTTTTGCTTTTTAAAAATATTGGTTTTTTTTCTTTGTTCCTTGTTTGCTTTTCTAATTTTTGCTTTGTTTCAGCATGACAAATGTTTAAGTTATGTTATTTTTAATTTTTTCGATTAGGTGTTTTAGAATAGCATGACAAATTAATCAAATGTCTAAAGGTGCGTTCCTTTAACATAAGCTCGGAACTTTACGAGTTTACGAAATGGGAAATTTTAATCATTAAGGGAATACCATAAATATTTTATGGACTAACTTTGGAATTTTCTTAATTTGATCACTAATAACAAAATCTGAAAATTTCATTACGAAATTCCAACGCGCTCTGGTAGCGGACCAAAATGGGTTAAATTATTCTTGAGTGTGCATTTTCTGTTTCAAACTAAAAGTGAGATTAATTTTCTATTGAACTAGTTATGGTAACGTAATCTTTGATATATGCTTTAAACGTTTTAAGAAATGGTCAAAAATCAAAATTTTATATTGCCTTTAAGAATATATAAAATTTAAAATTTACTTTAATATATAAAATTTATATGCCTTTTTGCTCAAAAAATTTCACTAATACAACAACATGAGTTCAAAACAAAAATAAAATAATTTAAAAATAAAGAGATAATACAAAATTTATTTACTTATTTCTAAATATATATTTTTATTTTTTAATCTTATAAAAATATATAACATAAACTTTGTAACGCTTTCTTGCAGTTAATTAAAGACCAAATTTAAATAATGAAAAATAGAAAATTTAGGTGTAATGAAAAAATTTTATCATTTAGATTCATTTTCCGTTTGGCTATTCTACACCTCTATTGATTCTTGTGCACAAGGTTTTTGGCTCTGTATGAAGCCTAGTTCGGGTTTTGTTAAAATATTACTTTTTAGAAACAATAATGAGGATTCCAATTATATTCAAAACGAAAAAAATTTAAATTATTAAGAATTAATTTTTTGAACCTTGCAAATTTTCGAAGAAATAAAAAATAAATTTCAAAATATTAAAATTCAAAAAAATGTATGAAAACTATATCAAATTCTTCACATAAATTATAAAAAAAAAAAACGATATTGCCATCTCAGCCCTTGAAATAAAGGACTTTGACCGAGCTTCTTATGATCAATTGTGTTATGTGTGATGGGAAATGTTTGCACACAAATGATCGAAAACGCCGACTCCGAACGGCTTTATGTTCTCAAGAAGCTTTTAATGGCAGTTTTTACTCTCAGAGGTTTGCCATTGTCTGCGGAGAGGTTCAATTGAAAAAATTTTCTGTGTTACATGGAGGATTCGAACCTGGGTTCTCTGGCGTAAGAGTCACACACTCTACCCACTACTCCATGGCCGCCACGTTATAATAAACTATATAATTAATCTTTATTGATTTTATAAAACCACTTTGGGAAAGTAGGATTCGCACAGTACTAAATATTTTAAGCACTAAATATTTTAAGAGACTTAAGCTGTAATTTGTATAAAAAATTTCATATTTGACCAGTTGTTGATTAAAATTTCAAAATTTTTTCAAAGGAAGAAGAAGAACGAAAAAAACAAAAGTTGCCCGAACAATTTTAAAGAAGTTGATATTGTTGTAAAAGTTGCCCAATATATTTGAATCTCAGAACTGCTTTCAAAAATGTTTTCTTCTTCTTCTTTCAAAAGGCGGCCATATTTTCTTTGCCAAGTATAGCGATATATGTGGCTGTGTTAACTTATATTTCTCAGCTCCTTTTATTCGTGTACATGTACATAATACCATTATATTGCAGTTAAAATTTTCGATAGTTCGACATTTGCTTCGTTTGAAGAGCCCTTCAAACTTCGTGAAAATTCCCCTTATTGTATGTACATTGGGGTGCTCGTTATATGGCTTTTTTTAAATTTCAATGATGGATGGTTATTGATTGGCCGTTTTTTGCAGTGCTGTGGTCGTGCTAGCCAAATTTTTTTGAAGCAACAAACTTTAAAGTAACACCACTTTTATTTCTCGCTGCTTGTAGTCTAGTAGCCTCTGCCAGCATTCTTAAATTATATATTAAATAAGTTATCATTTTTAACTAACAAAACTACTAGTTTTATTTAGAGCTAAGTATCAGTTGCAACGGAATTATTATACTCAGTTTTAACAAAAGGAAATTTAAGTTGTGTCAATGAAAATTGCAAGTGCATTCATGCAAACATCAGTGACTTTTTCTTTGAATTTGTGCTTAGTAGATTCACCAAAACTACGCACCTAAAGCGTGCCTAAAAATAGTAATCTAGTTGCGCAATTTTGGTGAATCAACTAAGCACCAATTTAAAGAAATAGTCACTGATGCTTTGCATAAATGCGTTTAGGAATTCAGCCTATGTTTCCACATTCAGTTCAGAACCAAATATGATTTGGTTAGGCTTTCTTATAGTTGGTTCAAACAACATCGAATTTATTAACGGCAATCGAAAAATATGTTCAAACAACTACAAAGTTCAGGTTGCTGCAATTTAAAAAAAAAAAACCGTTTGGGCATATTTTTGTGGACAACAACCAATTCACTTCGTCAATGTTCATATTTATTTTTACTATGCGGTTTTTCTCAGAATCTATTTTGTTGGTACCAATTTCGGGACTAGGTTGAGTTTATGAAGTTTAAATGTAAATATATACCTGCTATTGAGTTTAATGTAAGCACTGTTCATGCAAACTCTAATAATGGATTGGTATTTGAAAATAAATTTTAAAGAATTTGAAATTTTGGGGGTCTTTAGTTTTATTTACAGACTTGTTCAAACCTGTTTCTAGGACAATTAAACTTTAGACGATAATGTCTACTTTCTTTTTTTCGGGCATTGAATTTTCAACGTTTTCAGTTTTCACTTCCACATCCCTGTCAACATTTAGAATAGCTAGTCTACTGAGCCTCTCCCCTACAGTTTTACTTCTTACTTATATTTTGAGTCTTCGAAGCGACGAAAACGAATGATTATCTGCAGCGGCAGCCATCCACAACATTGCCCCACCTGGTCGAAAATCTCAGTTTAAATATTTACGAGTAACTTTAAAAACTATTTGTATATTAATATCGTTTTTTTCAAACTTTATCGTTTATTTTCGAGTGATTTAAATATTTCAAACTTTGGGCTTAAAAAAGCAAACACAAAAGATTTATTTGTGTATATGGTGACAATAAGACCAGAAAAGTTTATTATATGGATTTAATTTTTTAAAACCCTTTAATGGTTAAATTATGGCGTTCCTCCCTTGTGCAAGCAATTTGAAATTCCAGCGCTTGAGCATTTAGCGGAAAATCTTAACATTTTTCTACCGATTTCTTATTCCCGTAGCAGATTTTTTGCAAAACTTGGGGTTAACGATCCAAACCCAAAAAGTTCAAAATGTAATTTCAAGGGCTTATGAAATAAATTTTTGGTTTGAAAAACTAAACGTAAATTTTTTTCAGGGTAGGCCGTAAAAATTTAAATAATAATCCCAATGGTTTAAAAATAAACTTCTGGGCTTAATAGATGTCTAAACAATTTTTAATTTGCCATTTTAAACCAGAAAGTTTTATTTTCAAACATACAAAAGTTAAGATTAATATAGAAACTGTTGAGATTTAAAATTTAGACTTAAAATTTTGATTGTGCAATTTGCAGGACTAAGCTTACCATTAAGGTATTAAATAAATGTGTTAAGCCGATTTGTCTGATTCAAACAGTGCATATAACTATGTGGTAAAAAATGTTATTAAGAAATCAATAAATTTTTGGTAAAATTACGGTATTAAAGGAAGATTAATTTTATCTTCATTACTTTTTCATGGGCACGTTTTCTTGGTATCGGTTTTTATCTTGGTGTAATCAACTAAATAAATTTTTGTTCATTCGGTTTTTATCCTAAATCTTTGAAAATAAACTATATAATATAAAAACACTGGCAATTATCTCATCCTAAAGTTAAATTTATTCGTGCTCTTGAAAACATTTTTTAACTCTATTTTCTGCTAAAGATTTAAAATTATTAAGTAAAGGAAACATCTAATCAGCTTGCCGTACTGTGCTGAAAATTTTCATTTGGATGATTGCTGCTTTCATCTTATAAAGCGCTGAAAAATCCTTCAAAAATAATTACTTACACGAGTGGTTCGGTTCTGGGGAGATCCGTAAAAAAATTATTGATTGATTGCGTAAGTGTTTTATGACAGCGAAGCTCATGTTTCACAGCTTTACTTTGTTAAAACGTCAAAAACTATGAAAAAAAGAAGATATGGCATGTCAAATATGTATTTATATTTACATATACTTTATATATATATATGTATTTATTTCGGGTGTAGTTGATAAAAAAACAAAAATTTTCTTCAGTGTGTCATATACTTTGTTCATGTTTTGTTCGATTTAAAACAAGAGAGGCAATGGTGCGATGGTAGCATATTGATCTTGTGGCCGTATCAATGCGAGCACGGAGCGGAAAAAGACAATTGATTCGACAGGTTTTTTGACCATTTTTTCCTTTTAAATATTTGTAAATAAAAAATATAAGTCACAATAAAATAAAAATAACAATATTTTATTTAAAGTTTTTTAATTTTTGTATATAGATTGGGTAATTTTTCGGGTTTTCGACCATTTCGTAGCCAAAAAATTTTAAATCGGATAAATCTTAAACTTTGGAATTTTCTTTATTTGATCACTAATAAACAAAACTGAAAATTCCATTACGAAATTCCAACGCGTTCTGGTAGCGGACCAAAATGGGTTAAAAATACCAGTTGCATTTAAGAAAATAGACAGATCTTGGCAGGCCCGTAGATAAGGGAGGGGTTTTTGGTATTCAAACCCCATCCCCCCTTAGGGACCAGAAAGTATAAAAAAATAAAATATAATCATTAATATGACATTTTTTATAAGCGCATACTTAATGCGCCTACGTCTCTCTTCAGTAACAGTATAAACAGCAACAGCAACACGCTTAAGATATCGAATAAAGTTCGATACATTCAATTGAGCGTTGTCCATCACCAGCGTTTTAAGAATCTGTTGCGTTGGAAAGTATTAAATGAAAGTGAGGAAAATATTTTTTTTTATTTATTTTTTATTTATTTAGATAAATTTAGGCGCTTATGAGAATTAACACCGATTACATAAGTTTTAATTACCATTATTATAAAATTTCAAACATTTACAATATTAAAAAATTAAAAAAAGTTATATTATTGATAAATTTAATGCTATATATATGTTGAATAATAAAAGATTAAGATAGAGAGAAAAAAAAAATGTATGAGAACAAAGAGAAAAAGAAAAATAAGTGATGAAAACAGTAAATTACCTAGAAGACAGATAATCTGACAGGATAGATTTGAATAAAGTTGCATTGCAAGTACGCTGAATGTAGTGAGGAAGCGAGTTCCCAAGACGAATGGAATTGACGAAAAACTGTCGTTCGGACGATAAGCAGAAATGTGTGGGAATAATTAAGTTATTTCCACGTTGAGATCTTAAAAATTGTAGTTTCTGATACAAATATGGTGGTTCCTTGGTAAAATTATTTTTTGCAAAGCAATCAATGCCCTAAAGTTCAAGAGACTGTCAAAGGTCAAGCCAAAAATCTGTTTTGCATGCTGGGTTACATGACCTGTTCGTTTTAACCCAAAGACATAACGTGCGATATTGTTATATGCAACATTCAGTTTCCGTTTACTTGTGGCATCACAGAATGCAAACAATTCACATCCGTACAACAAAGTGGGAACGAGATACGTTTTGGCCAGTAGCATTTTGATATTGAAGGGGGTAAAGTGCTGCGTAGGCCACAGATTGCGGAGCATGCCATACATTTTTCCTACAGTGATGTTGACGTGATTCATCCAATCCAAGGTACTATTAAAGGTAATGCCAAGGTTTTTTGCAGAGTTAACGACCTCAACACGTGAACCATTGAGGATGACTTCCGGTAATGGCGATGTTAGATTGTGCTTTTTGGCAATGATTAAGCATTTAGATTTATTGGGATTGAGGCATAAGCCATTATCCGACGCCCATTCATTTATTTTACTCAAATCTTCGTTCAAATTGGCAACACATGAAACATGAAACATAAAGTTGTACGTCGTCTGCATACATCTGAATGCTGCAACTGTTAAGAAAATTAGGAAGGTCATTAATATAAAGTCAAAACAAAAGTGGCCCCAGTATGGAGCCCTGAGGCACACCACGTGCTACTGACAAAAAGTTTGAAGTCACACAGCCAATGTTTACTGCTTGGGATCTTTGGGTGAGGTACGAGCTCATGAAACGAGTTGCAGCAGTGGAAAAATTAAATATATTTGAAAGTTTTGCGCAAAGAATTTCATGATCGACGGTGTCGAAGGCTTTTGAGTGGTCAAGCAGTACCAGAAAAGTTAATTCATTGCGATCGAGGTTATTGCGAATTTCATCAGTAACGTCTAATAATGCTGTCACACAGCTGCGCTTTGGCCGGAATCCAGACTGCCTGTCCATAAGAAGTGAGTTCTCGAGGAGAAAATTATTTATTTGTTTCTGCATCAGTGATTCAAAAACTTTTGAGAGAAAATGCAGAATAGCAATAGTGCGGTAATCATTTCCAGTTTTGGGTACAGGAATTATTTTTGCTTTTTTCCAAATAGCGGGGAAATAGGATTTAGTAATAATTGTGTTGAAAATATGCGTTATGTAAGGAAGTAGTACTGGGAGAAGGGCTTTAAAAAATTTTGGATGCATTCCATCGAAACCAACGGCATTCGATTTGATTGCTAAGCAACTTCGCAGAACTTCAACGGCTTCTACGCATTGAAAACTAAAAGCAGAGTTCGGGCTAATATTACTTTGATAATGACCATATGCGTTTCTATTTGCCACAGGCATGGGAAAATCTATGAATTTCCTGTTTAAATCTTCAATGTCCACGTTCATTGAGGGCAAAATGTTTCTTCCTACTCCAATTTTCCGTATAATTCTCCACTTCAGCTTACAATTAATAGCTGAGCTAAATTTGCGTTCATAATATTCCAACTTGGCGACCTTTACAGCTCTTACTACATCTTTCCTACAAGTACTGAAAAGATTGTAGAGTTCAGGTGTTTTGAAACGTTTCCAATTCTTATAAATCTTATCACGTTTTGCAATCAAAGCTTTTATAGTACCTGAGAACCAGGGCGGTTGACTGTGTTTTACCTTTTACAATTGTTTTTATTTTGGTTTTCTGAGATTTCATCCATATGTGTTACGTGGTATTCTATTGATTATTTTATTGTGTCAAAATACTAAAACTATTCCACTTAACTAGCTGCAGAAACCGCCATTAAAAAAGGCCAGAAAATAGGAAAGTAAATCTTTGTTTTTAAGGAATTTTTTTTTCTTTTATCAATTTCCGTCCTTATAATGGCGACTTCTTGATATTCTTTAATACTTTGATCCAATGTTACAAAATTAAATACGAGTAATTATAAAAAGAATATGACCCCACCGAAGTCGAAGCGACATTAGAACTACTTTGCTGATGTACCAACCGAGTGCAGCGCTACCAGAATGGTGTAGTGGTCAATGTTTGCGGTGTCTATTCTATATTATAATTATTTAATGGTTACAATTTTAGCTAAATCATAATAATGTAATATTGTATTTCATTTGTATTTTAGAAAGCGTTCAAGAATCTTTAGAACCTGAAAACCGAACTGCCAGAACTGCCTTTGGAACCGGCAGTTGCAGGAGGTGGTCGTGTTGACAGTAATGATAAAAGCGGTCGTATACATAGTGTTATTAAGATTTCACTTTTTATGTTAATAATTCTAAGTTCGTGCGTTTTGTGTGTATGATTGTAGAAGTTGTTCCAGAAACAGAAATTTCATTTGATTCATCGGAACTGCCTCAACTTCGACAGTACATAAAGGTGCAAGCAACGATATTTCAAATTTCTTTTCATTTTAAGTTTTCAAAACCTTTCAAAACATCCTTTCCTTGGTGCAACAATTTACAACATGGAAGTATTATTTAAAAAGCACAACTGGCTTTTGTCATCGTTCAACTTGATTTTGATGACATCCGAAAACGCGGAACGATCAAAATTTTTAATTAAACAATATGCAAGAATTTTACCTAGCTCTGGTAACACAACCATAGGAATAAATTAAATCAGAATTCAGCTGCGGATGTTGGTGCAAATATTAGGACAGTGTGGTGATAGGTGAAGGAGTGCAATTGATATTTGAAATATATTTCTAGAAGTTCTATGGGCGAGTACTTATCAGAATTGGCAAAAAAAAAGAGAAGACTTAATACAAACATATAAAAATAATCAAAAGTAAGTTTTATTAAAAATTCATTTTAGTCTTAAACTAAATTCCTTTGATTCATCGATATCAAAATATATCGATATATTTTTTATGAAAACCCCCCTTGGGTAAATCCTGGCTACGGGCCTGGATCTTGAACAAGTTCTGGTATGTAATGTAGTGAGAGTAATGTTGATAAAACAAATTAGCAATCCTCCCCGAAATTCCATTTTTGGCTAAAAGTTTCACTTCTACCATGCATAGTTTGTTTTTAAATTAACCTTTGTTTAGAATTCCTATTTTAGCGTCAAAATTTAAAAAAAAGCTGACTGCAGTTTCACCATATAACACTGTGCTTATAAATGCGAAAGCATTGTATTGATTCGGAAGAAGATGACAGTTAGTTGGAGCTTAGAAAGATGGACTAGTGTCGGTAAATGACTTTCGATATTATTATGCGAATTTTTTTATTATCACAAACTCTGTCGGTAGTCACAATGCAAAATAGTTTATGCATAAGTTTTTAACAATTGCTTTTTTTGACATGGAGCTTTATATTAGATGAGTAATATTCCACAAGCGTTTATGATCCATGCACGCGGTGAAAATTGCGATAAATGGTTAAGAGTGGTTAAGAGAATGAAGAATTACATAATTTCAGTTTACGAAAAACCGTTATTTGTTGGATTTTTCTTGGAGTCTGACGTTTGGTTATTTAAAGCAGAGTTGTAAATCCCATAGTTCAATTAACTCTTTTAGCTCACTTACAACAACTTCAATATTTCCGTGTGTGTTGTAATTCGAAAAATTGACTTCGTCGGCGTGACAGCAAGAAAAAAAATATGCATGCATTGTTGTTGTTTGCTTGCGTCGAACTATATAAGTTGATGCTGCTGTGTGTATTTTGTTTTTTGTTTTTTCATTTTTTAAAAAGAAAAAAGATTTTTAAAAAGAATAAATTAAAACTTTCTTTCTTATTTTTTTTAATTTGGAATTCAGCTCACTGCCACGACACCCCTGATTCAAAGAATATTAAAATTAGTTTAAAACCAACTTGGTCAACCATTTTGTATGTTTTTACCGCTGAATCAGATGCTTTCAGTAGACTTTGCAAAAACTTAACTCTTCAGTTTCCAGAGCAATGCAGTCACAATTTTTTTTTTTTTTTTGCAATTTTTGTTTTAACCACAACCAATGAACTTGATGGAAATAATAAAGTAAAACGGAAATAGATTAGGGTTTTATTAAATTGTACGTAGATAATTCTAAATAAAAATTACTCTCATATTTGTTTTGGTTAAAAAAATCCCGTTTGAATCATTAAAACATTTTAATTATTTTTAAGCTTTTACGAGTAGTATGGTTTTTTGTTGCTGAATGCTAAGGGTAAATTTTTGTTGCAAGGATATGGTTGATCATGTTTATTTAAAACCAATTATATCATCTTTTAAATAATTATACGTGAGACTATAAAAAACATCAGGCAAAATAATAGGTTTTTTCTTTGTCAGTAGGATAAGTAAGAACAAAACAAAATTTTGAAAAAACTCGATTATATTATTCAACCATAGTTGCCTTCGAGAGCGATTTTCCAATACCATTTCGATACCACTTTTATAGTACGATTTCTCTTTGTCGTCAAAATAGGCCTCAGTTTCAGCGATTACTTCATCATTGGACTTGAATTTCTTTCCAGCATTCTCTTGAAATCTGAAAACAGGAAAAAGTCACTCGGGGCTAAATCTGGAGAATTCGGTGGGTGAGTACGCAATTCGAAGCTCAATTCATTCAATATTGTCATCGTTTCCATCGATTTGTGTGTGACACGGTGCATTGTATTGGTGAACAACACTTTTTTTCTTTTGCAAATGTGGCCATTTCTTGGCGATTTCAGCCCTCAATCGATCCAAAAGTACACAGTAATAGCCGCTGTTGATGGTGGTTCCTTTTTGGAGATAGTCGATGAATATTATTCCTTTCGGATTCCAAAACACTGACGACATCACCTTACAAGCCGACTGTTGGGTCTTTGCTCGCTTTGGATTCGGTTCGCCGACTGCTGTCCACTCAGCTGACTGTCTTTTGGATTCTGGTGTGTAATTGTAAAGCCATGTTTTATCTATTGTCACATATCGACGATAGAATTTGATTTCATTGAGGTTTAACAGCGCCAAACACTCTTCTTAAGCATCAATTCCTTGTTATTTTTGGCCGACTGTGAGCTCACGCGGCACCCACTTTGGACAGAGCTTTCGCATACCCAAATGTTCGTGTAAAATGGTAAAAACACTGCCATCTGATATCTTTACAATGTCAGCTAGCTCGTGCATCTTCAATTTGTGATCGTTCATAACCGATTTGTGGATTTTTTTGATGTTTTGTGGAATAACAGTCTGATTTGGGCGTCCACTGCACTCTGCATTATTTGTGCTGGTACGAGCACGTTTAAATTCAGCAATCCACTTTTCTACCATTTGTCTCGATGTCGCAGAGGCCGGATAAAGGTTATCAAGCCATTGTTTTTAGCCACTGTATTTTTTTCATCAAAAAGCAATGCTTTATCAAAACTCGAAATTCACATTTTTCCATTTTTTTTTTTTTTTTTTTCAATAACAATAGTTACACACAAAATGCTATAACTCACGAATCAATTGTCAGATTGTTGTCAAATTTTTATACGTATCGTTTAAAGGTTAGTACTAAATAACAATCATATGTAAAAAAATCTAGTAACGCCATCTATGCGTCATCCTATGGACTTTTTGAACGTACCATTTTGACGCTAGTACACTATTTTGTAGCGGGTGTTTCTAGAACTGTTTTTTAATTAATTTGTACGATTTGCAAACTGTTACATAATTATAGTTGCCATAGTACTATTATAGCACTTTTTAGTACACGTTTGTAAATCTTATTACTTAAATTAAAAATGAACTATATGAAAATGAAATATCGCAACTGCACTCTAAAAGGTGAATCAGACCAGCTGGCTGTGTGGTGCTTTTTTCACGTTAGGTGTGCAGCATTGAATGCGAGAATTTTCGATGCACTCAATGAAAGTCAAAGACTTCGTTGGTTTTGTACCAACTGCAGATCTACCGATGTAGATATTTTGAAGCTCATTAGACAATCTCGATGAATGTCGAAGGATTTTAAGAGGTGTCTAAGGATTTGGTGGCGGCTCCAGCCAGATGGGCTGATTTTGAAGAACTGTTTAAGAAGTTTAAAGTCATGGATGAAGCTTCGGTTTCCCATAAACCTAAGCGGCCACTCATGAATCTTCGAAGTTCTGCTAAATGTGCGTATCCTATTGCTATAACCATTCTTCCGTCTGCTAATAATAATTTAATTTCACTGTCACCAACTTTGAACCTACATGCTGAAGCACTATCAACTGAGTCTGTTAATAATGATCAAAATACTAAATATGTGACCCCTACTAAAGAGGCAGCATCAGCTAATCTGATTTTGCATATGAAAATTCTGAAGCGGTACCAACTATAGTCGTTAGTGATGATTCCGCGTGTAATTCTGGTATGATAAAAACATATGCCGAAGCCTGTGCGACTACGAATACTGTTCCTTCAACTTCTATTATGAGTTCTCTTTCTACTGATATTAATAAGTTATTATTATATGTAATATCAACAGCTATACTACAGATACAGATACTACAGCTTTTTTGCACTTTCTCACGAAGAATTTTTCTCAAATTTGAGGCTCAATGATACAGACTCAGAAAATATAGCAAAAGTTCCATATACAAAAAATTAATGAAATCATGAAGACTATTTTCATTTAAGTATTCCAAAATTACATTAGGTTTATAATGAATGAAATAATTCATCTTCAAAAAGTCACCTTTTTTAAAATTGAATTCATAAACTTTGTCTTATGAATTCGAATTTACTATATTTTCACTGTCAGATTTATACCAAATACTCAATGGTGGATGGTATTTGTCAACAGTAGACAGAGCACAAAAGGGCCTATTCTTAACAATCACATTGTTAATGTCTGTAGTTAAGACCAGGTCAAGAAGTCTTTCAAGACTATTTTAAATACAACTCACTTGTTGTAAGTCGGAAAATATATTGCCAACAACTATATATTCTTGGTGAGTCTTCGAATTAGATGCACAAACATATGTATCATCGTTTGAAGAATGTCATTTTAATTCAGGCAGATTGAAAACGCCCAACAATAAAATGCCGTCATTAACGTCAAGTAGATTAATAATATATTCTTTGCAATCAGCAAGACTTGCATAGACGTCGGCACTACTCTTAGGCGGAATATACGCATTCATAACATATACATTAGAACTACAATATATAACTTAACCACATATGAGTTCGATATCAGTAGAGCAGGGAATATCAATAAACGACCTTACATAAGAGTTCCTTACAGCTAATCAAACTCCACCACCGACAGCAGAAGTATTGTCAGCGTGCCTGTCCTTTCTATAAACTTGTAAGCTGTTATAAACAGTTCTTAGTCAGTAATGCTTCCATTCAGCCAAGTTTCAGTTAACGAGATAATATCCTCAGAGAAGTTCTGAGTTGACAAAAATATGTCTAGTGTTTTAGAACGTAGTCCCCTAACATATTGATAGTAAAGGGATATCCTATTTAGTTTTTATGGGTCTGACGGGAGGCTTGAGTCGTCCTTCGAAACCTATTCTTAGGCTTAAGCTCGGCAACGAGTTATATTTTAATGTGGCTAAATGTAATGTTGGAAATGTGGCAGCCGTGGTGCAGTGGGTAGAGTGTGTGGCCCATACACCAGAGAGCCCTGGTTCGAATCCCACCTGACACAGAAAGATTTTTCAATTGAATTAATTTTTCTGTTCGGCCGTCACCTCTTTACTGAGAGTAAAAACTGCCATGAAAAGCTTATTGAGAACATAAGCCGTTCGGTTCAGAGTCGGCATAAGACATCTAGGTTCAGTTCTCGATCATTTGTGGTCAAACATTTCACAACACACACAACACAATTGATCATAAGAAGCTTAATCAAAGTCATTTCAAGAGCTGAAATGGCCATTTCGTTGTATTTTTTTTTTAAATGTAATGTCAAGTCATTCACTATGAAAAAACAGTTAATTGAAGGTTTATGGTTTAAACACCGAAAGCCTCTTAAGTGTTGATGCAGAAATGGATTTGGGTGTCATGTTTGATAAGAAACTTACTTTCTGTAAGTACTACGCTTTTTTTAATTTTAAAGCTAATGCAATGATGAGTTACATTATGCGTAACACAAAGGGGTTCTCAGATCCCTTTACTCTAAAGTCTATTTTCTTCTCTTTGGTTAGATCTAGCTTGGAGTATTGTTGTGTAGTTTGGGACCCTCGTGCAGTGCATATTTGAAGAATTGAAAATATTCAAAGACATTTTAGCTTAGAAAACTTCGCTGGAAGCTTATGCCAACTTACGAATCTCGTTGTGTACTTTTAGGCTTAAAAAACTTAGAGTTTAGACGGAAGTATTTTCTGGATATATTTGCGCATGATATATTAATAAATAACTTAGATTATGCACCACTGCTTGCTTTATTTAATATATATGCGCCTGAAAGAAATTTCAGGCAAAGAAGTTTTTTCATATTCCCAATCGCCGAACAAACTGTGGTAGACAGGATCAAATTTATAATATGAGCGCTTCTTTTAATCCAATTTGTTTAAATATTGATATAACCCAAACTAGGGTCTATTTTTAGAATTGTATTATGCTTAGCCATTTTTAAACATTAATTTATAATAACTTTGTTAGATAATTTTAAGTAACTGTAAAACAATAATGAATAAATAAAATATTGTTAATACAAAAACATCGTCACAAAACCTGAAATTGCCTGTCTCTGCTTTTAATAGAACTCTCAATGATTGCTTTATAACATCAGCACCATAATGGGAGTCCACAGGGGAGGACAGGATGGGTCAGTTGCCCGCCCTTCCCCCCCTAGAGCTCAGCCAAAAAATTTATATTAATTTTAATATATGTTACATAATCCTAAATACAATTTTTAGAATTTGGAATGAGTTCAGTAAAAAACAAATAAAATTATTTTCTTTTATTTTACATATAACATAATTGAAGACATGAATGAATGAAGGTGATGTGTCGCATTTTCAGATTTTTGGGTTCTATGCATGGATGAAGGCCTTATGTGCATAAAAACTATTTTAAAACTTAAAACAACCATGTTTGTGGCTATTTTAGAACTAAACTATTTGACAAAGTTTTATTAACCCTAGAATCCTAAACTACCGTTCACTATACGTTATATTACTCGTAAGGAGTGAGTAAAATTTGCACAGGTTAGTGCTCTAGGGTTAAATATAAATTTCAGTACAAATGTGAGACTTTGAACTCGATTTTATCGAAACTTAATAATTGCGACATATCAACTCCATTCATTCATGTCTTCAATTATAAAAAAGTATGAAGTCAGTGACTTGGACTTTATTGCGATATAATACTGCATATAAGCTAGACTTATAAGACAGATTTTGAAATGGAAGCATGAGCAAAAGTATACGAAATTCTCTGTGAAAATGATTAATATTATTCTATTATTTTAAATATAATAATATTACAATCAAATAACAAATTTAACTTTAAGGGAAATTCATAGGAAAACTACTCTATAGCTTTCAGACTTTGCTGAAACATTATAAAAAAAGAATAATCTGAATAAAATCATTAGCTTATTTGAACCATTTTTATAAGTTTCAAGAGATATCTTACTTGGGTGTGATTTAATTAATTTAAATATTGTAACCGAGCATTTTACATTTTTTTGTGTCAGTTCAGTAAGATTTTGAAATTGCATTGTGATTTTACACTTTCTTAAGTATTTATTTGATTAGATCAAAAAAATATTTTTAAACATAATTTATTAGTTTAAAAACAAAATTGATGCTAAAATACAGTTTATTTAAAAAAAAATAATTAAATATCATTGGCTTACTTAAGACCAACAAGTGCTTAAATTCTCTTAAAGGGGTTACATGACATTGGCAGTTTTTCGAAATTGAATTTTTTTTAAATTTTGCATTTTAGTAAATATTCTTAAAATAGAAAAAAAATGTTATGGAAAAATTCGTACGGGTTCAAAAGTTACAGCCGGATTAGTGAAAGCGCATTTTTAATTTTTGCTCACCTACGTACGGCAGCTGGTATATACTTGTTTTACTTGCTACCTGACTTTTGGTGGTTGTTATTTCGTTCCTACTTGAAGGGTGAAGGGTGAAGCCCGAACTGCTAAACGATTGCAAAAAACTATAAGAAACAGCACATCACAAGATAACGAAGGCATACAGTACGAAGCAGGCATGGCATATTGAAGGAAAGCATGTTTTTCGTACTGGTTGCGGCACTAGCGGGTTCATTTTTTGAGGAAATTTTTTTTTTTTTTTGTATTTTTTAAACTTGATTCGCTATCGTATGACACGAGCTTTTTATTTAATTTTTTTTTCGATTTTTTATGAATTTTTAAAGTCACTATTTTTTTCGAAAAAAACACACTTTCAAATTTGGAACATTACCAAAAATTGAAAAAAAATTTTAAAAAAAAGCTCGTGTCATACGATAACCAATTTTTGCAACCCCCGGACAATTTTTGCAACTCCCAGCGCTGCAACCACGAGGCCCCGTTTTTTTCTCTTCCGCCAGTTTGGGGCTCTATAAAACCTTGTTAGGGTGAAAAATATATAATTTTGATTTTTTTTCTTGTAATTTGTTCAATTACAATACACAATAAAAAAAAACTTTTGGAAAAATGTTTGTTTTTGACTGAGTTATGAGTTTTTAAAAAAGGTCTTTTTTCTCTGCCGCGAATGTCTTGTCCCACCTTAAATATACATAACAGTTTCAATATATTATCTGTCATTATATGCCAAATATTCATTTTAATATAAAAGTATTGAATAGTTTACTTTTTAGAGTTGCATTCTCAAGCCTATTCGCCTCATATCTGTAGGTTCTTGACATACCTGAGCATTATAGAATATTCCAATCACACGAATGCTTTCTTAAAAAAATCGAGCATCCACTGACAAATAGCTTAAACTGAGTTCAGTGAAGTAGGTGATTCACGACATCATTAAATATGTGCTTATACAGGGCTGAATTCCTGTAATTCCATGTTTGAAATCAAAAATATTTTTGCCTAAATTCGGAAAAAATAGTTTTTAGAACTCGGTGGCTTGATAGTCATTTATAAAGGGTCAGGTTATAAAGGGTCAAATAACTTTTTTTTTTTTGAAAATGCTAAAAAAAGAAACTACGGAATATTTTCTCAAATTTCTTTTTTTATTTGAATGTACAATTCTTCCGGTTAATAATGGAAAATAGTTTCATTCAAATGGTTGCCTCGGCTGGCCATGCAGTAGCCTACACGATCACCAATGGCTTCACGAATATTGTCATTTAAAGCGTCAATTGTCTCTGGCTTGTCGGCGTAGCACTTATCTTTGAGGCCACCCCACAAATAATAGTCCAACGGTGTCAAATCGCAGCTCCGAGGTGGCCAAACGACATCAGCTCTGCGGCTGATAATGCGATCTTCAAAAACAGGTCGCAAAACATCGATTGTAGCTTCGGCTGTGTGGCACGTAGCGCCGTCCTGTTGAAACCAAATGTTGCCAATATCCTCCTCTTCAATTTTTGTGAACAAAAATTCGTTCAACATGGCCCGATGACGATGGCCATTGACTGTAACGGCCACTCCTTGCTCATCTTCGAAGAAAAATGGCCCAATTATGCCTCTGGACCAAAATCCGCACCAAACAGTGACTCGTTTTGGGTGCATCGGCTTTTCAATGTATGCGTGCGGGTTTTTTGTGCCCCAAATGCGACAATTTTGCTTGTTTACATACCCGCCAAGATCAAAATGAGCTTCATCTGAAAAGATGATTTTTTTGGCAAAATCGGATTTCTTCTGTAAGTCGATCGCAGGCAATATTTCCCAGCGTTGTTCCAGCGTATACACAACCATATTCGTTCAGCGGAAGAATAAAACTAATTATCTGTCAAATCGGACATGTACTAAGTGTTACCATTCACGAAATAAGCACTAGTTGAAAAAAAAAGAAGTTAGATGGCGGACCCTTTACTATTTTGCATTTATAGACCTATTCTTGAAAATCTACAATTGTAAACCAGTATTTTTCAGATTTCTATATGTTTGTTGTAATTTTTTGATTTCAAAACGAAGTTTGAATATTAAAAAAAAATAAAATTTCGTAAAAATTGTCAGCTGCTTTTTATATATTGACAATTTCATTGACGAATTTTGTTTTTTGAGCTTCGAATTTTGTTTGAAATCAAAAACTTACAACAAACATATAGACATATGAAAACTATTGCTGTACAATTGTAGATTTTCAAGAATCGGTCTGCTAAACACTTACTTTACCAAAAAAGCTAATATAGTTGATAGCTAATATATTTGCTTTTACCAAAAATTTATATTAGAATTATCTATTGGAATTAAAGCAAAAAATAAAAAAAAAAATTAGGTTGCATTTTGTTAGAATGCCATCAATTTTAACCACAAATGTACGCAAGTAGATGACATTTTTTACCAAGTTTGAGTCCCGTAGATAAAACATACTTTTAAGCTGCAACTTTTTGCAATGCCTCACGATTTTAAAATATAATTTTGTGTATCAAAGTTGAACATTTAAAAATATTATTAAATATTTAAGAGTGTATATAGTGTATAAAACATTTTTTACGTATAGCCATTTTTATGAATACCCTGTGTAAAGAAGAGTGTTTTAGATATACACTAACTTCTGAATATTTTTTTGTTTGAATGAACAAGCGAATTATATTACAAAAATTTCGAATTTTGTGCTAAAAGTTCGGTTAAATCTTACACAGTGGAACGGTGAAAATTGCCTCAATGTTCACTAAATTTTCACCAAATATCTCAGAAAACAGAATTTGAATGGTCATCTTCTGCAAGGAGCATTTCTAAATAATTACCAAATACGTGAACCTTCCACGTAAGTCTTTGCCTTCCCCTCCTAGGCAGAATCCTGCGGACGCCCATGAGTACCACTGAGAAGACCCTTTTGACATATGGTCCCGTATGGTTTACTGATGAAATGAGAAATTTGAGATACTTAAAATCCATGCATTATAAAAAATATCCAAAAACTCATAGCATTACACATTTTAATTTTTATACATCTATTAAGTGCAAGTTTCGTCAATTATGCAAGCAATCCTACCATATTTATTTAATAAAAGTAAAATTGATTGTCTGATGCTAAATTATTCTGGAACTCTGTCAACACAAAACGCAAGATTGATTCATATTCTTTTTTTATGAAATATAAAACTGTTGAGTCGGATAGCGAGAATAGCATTTGTAATTTTTTCGCTGAGTTTTTCAAATTGACCTATTCATCATTATCCTATGATAATCTAAGCTATCCATTTAGTTTTCAATCTGGGGATTTTTGTCGCCTTATAATTGATTTAATCCTACTTAAAACACTTAAAACGTCACATAAAAGTGGTGCCGACAATATTCCGTCATCTATATTAAAATACTGCAGTGATGAATAAAGTAACTCCGATCACTTTGCTTTTTTCTTCTTGATTATAATCTTGCCATTTTCCAGGTTCCTGGAAATCGTCTTTAATATTCCATTGCAGAAGTCTGGTAACAGGTCTTTAATCGATAACTATCGTAAAACCTAAAAGAAGTATATCTTGCTGGAAGAAATTTATCACTTGCTGGATTTTCCACAACGCTTGTAAGATGAATTGAATCTTATCCCGAATTGTCCCAACGGCTCCATATGGAGCCACAAAATATACTCGTGAAGTTTATGTAGGTTTTAATCAGGAGAATGTTATTTCATTCTACAAAAGACCTCTTTTACTTCTCAAAACATTGTTTTTTAAGATCTATTGTAGAAACTTTTGTGTCTCTACGTGGCATAGCTTTTCTACCAGACTCCTGATAAAAGCCATTAAAAAACCGCAAAAAATATAAGTTATTTACAATACATATATTTATACAAACTTATAAAAAAAATTATTTTTTTTTTATTTTTACGCAAATTGTTTGCCAATGATATATATGTATGTAGAATCAATAAAAAGCATATATTTTTCCAAAATAATTTTTTTTTTAGTTTTTACTTTTAGTGCAAGCAATTCAATGACTTTCTTTGCCGGTATCATATGGAGCCGCTGGGCGCAACTGTGTATTTGACAATTAGGAAATTAAATATGCAGTTGTGCCCAGCGTTTCCACATGGTACCGTAATAGTAGATTGCTTTAACCTTTTGCAAAGGTTACAAAGCTTTTTAAAGTAAAAACTAAAAGGAAATTTTTTATTGTATATAATTATTTTGCATTTTTAAGGAATGCTTTCTTAACATTCTCCTTAAATTTATCTTGTGGAAACTTACAAAAACAGAAGTTATGGGCAGTTTTCTAGAGCATGTTTTTTACAAATGCAAAACTTTGTATGGAAAAAATGCAATAATTTCCAAAAGCTTAAAACGCAAATAAAAAACGAACGCATGTACAATTTTTTTTTTAATTTTAATATGATTTAAATGGGAGCTTTCTTAACATTTTAAAATGCTAAGCTTAAAAGGTTATATGTTATATGTAGGTAATTTCTTGGAGCATGTTTTGGCTAAAATGCAAAACAGATTCAGAATGAAAAGTAAGGCTTTTTTCTTTAACCGTCAAACTGATACTCGTAAACATATATTTTTTCGCGTATGAAACAGTTTTTTGCTATAAGATAATTTTGCGTACCAAATTTTAACGATCTGGAATAATTTGTTTGGAAAATACCAAACACATATTTGTTTCTGTAAAAAAATTATGCGTACGAATTACTATTGATCTGAGAAAATTTTTTGCGGAAATATACCAGATTCATTTCAGTTGTATAGGAGCTGAGTGTGTCATTCATTTGATTTGAGAAAGATTTTGTGAGAACAATTCCGTTATCATAAAACTATTTCTCGCAAAATTTCATAACTCTAAAGCAACTCCTTTTTTTCTGTCCCATCGCTATATGGACTCGTCACACTGTGCGGCGTTGCTCCGGAAGGCCTGAATCATTGGCTAACACCATCAGTTATTAGAAGATGCGTTGCAGATTGTTGCACTTCCCGAAGCAGAACTGAATGCAAAAAATGTAATGTAATGTTTGTTTGTACATTCCTTGCTTCGAAAAATACCACACACTAAAATAAATACTATTTAATATAAATTCAAAACACTTATTTCTAATTAATTTTTCTTTGTATAAAAAAATATATATAAAAAATTTTGTTTCTACTTGATTTTATTAAAAAATACTAAAATAGCCAAATTGCCGTTTTCCTCTTTGAAAAGTGAAAACCTCAGTTGTGCTCAGCGATCCCATATGGGACCATGCTTTTCCAAAAAAACCAAGAATAGAAAATTTAAAACGATTACATATTTATGCTTTCTATAGCCAATTAATCTTAATTTATGCAAAAAAAACAAAAAATTAAAAAAAATAGTTGTGGGACAAATAGGGTTATTTAAGCTATAGAACACAACGTGTTCCTTTTAAACTTGTAAAATCACATGAGTTTCATGAGTGAGCCACCTCGATCCACTACTCTTATATAACTGATATAACGTTTATAACTGATTTGACATCTGTCATAAAGCATTCGAGTATTTAAATGTACGCTGATAATTTGAAATTATTACTTCCTTTTAAAAATGCTTATGATGTCGTTCTCTTGCAAACTGACATAGACCATCTTTAAAGCTGGTGCAACATGAATCTTATGAACCTTAACATGAAGAAATGCAAGCACATGGCCTTCACCCGAAAACCTCCCGTCTCATGTATTTACAAAATTTATGATCTTTAGATATCTTTCATGATCTAAGAGTAACTATGGATACTAAATTTCGCTTCCATATCCATATTAATAAAATTATAAATCGAGCAATTAGTACTTTAGGTTTTATTAAACGATAGGTAAAATGATTCCTATATAGGTTAGGTTAGGTAAGTAGGGTCGTGCTCCGTTACCGGCGCTTCCGCGGGGGCCTGTAGGTCCATTGCGAATCCCTTTTTATGTTTGTGGTACCATTTTAAAACCATTGTTCCTATTTATTCCTCAAACCATCCTGTGCTTTTTATGAACCTCCAGATGTCTAGCAAGTGTGTGTTCATTAACTCTTCCAAGTCTGTAAAAAATCTGTTCCCTATATATTGGAGTCGACGATTCTGTAGATTTGGACATTCACATAGGAGGTGAGTTATTGTTTCTGTTTCTTCCGGATCCTTGCAGCTCCGACAAAAGTCTGGCGCTGCTATGCCCATTCTATTAGCCATTACCCCAATGGGGCAATGTCCTGTTAGAACTCCAACAAGAATCCGGATTTCCAGTTTGACCAAAAGCAGAAGGCTTTTAGTTCTCTTTTCATTTAGTTCCGGCCAAAGCATTCGAGATATGTTGCAGTCACCTCTGGATGCCCAGTTTGTGTTAGCAATATCTCTGGCTTTAAGATCTATACTCCTTTTGAAGACGCCTACTGGAATGTGCACCTCTGTATCAGCACTGTTTGTACTTGCTGTTGTTACCCAGCAGAGAGTGACATTATAGGTATTGCAGATGCTGTTCAGTGCCAGTTTACAGTTTTGCACTGTTCGAACCTTCGTTGGTTTACTGTTCAATGCTTTGATGGCCGCTTGGCTGTCTACAAAAATTACTACCCTTGTGGGGGTAAGATTTTTCCTGTAAGTGACCTGTGCAGCTTTTTCAATAGCATATATTTCTGACTGAAAAACGCTACAATAATCAGGGAGTTTGTAACACTCTTTGATTTGCAGGGTTTCACAGTATACACCCGATCCAGTTCCGTTTTCCATTTTGGAACCATCAGTATAAAATTGGAGATTGCCGTAGCATTCTACAGCCGTTTCTTCCCATTCTTGTCTGCTGGGGATGGATGTGGTGTATTCTGTACCGAATCTCACACTGAGTATGATATAGTCGGTTGCTGTTTTTGATTCCTCGGTTCCAAAGAGATTAAGAATAGATGCATGTCCGAATGTGTTCTTCTTCCAGGCTTGTGATTCGTTAAGGCGAATTGCGCTCTTGGTCGCCGAACATTTAAGGAATTCTTCTACGGAAAGAAGATTTAGCATCATATCTAGACCCGCCTGTGGCGTAGATCTCATGGCTCCTGTAATTCCTATGCACGCTATCCTTTGAACTCCTGTTAGGAAGCTAAGGTAGCTTTTTTTATGCGTTATCGTCCACCATACGAGAGCACCATAGGCAAGGATGGGTCTCACGATCGCTGTATACATCCAATGGATTATGTGCGGTCGCAGTCCCCATTTCCTGCCAAATGTCCTCTGACAAGCGTACAAAGCGCACAGTGCTTTTTTCCTTCTTTCCTCTGTGTTGCGTTTCCAGCTCAGCTTGTTATCAAGGATAATTCCAAGGTATTTGGCTTCCGTGGAAAGCTTCAGAGTTACTCCGTTAAGTTTCGGTAATGTGAAACTTTCTATTTTTCTTCTTCTTGTGAACAGAACGAGTTCGGTCTTTACTGGGTTAACACCAAGTCCATTCGATTCTGCCCACCGCGATAGCTTATTCAATGCCGCAGGCATTAGTTCGCTAATTGTTTGCAGGTATTTCCCGCATATTAGGATGACAACGTCATCGGCATAGGCTACCACTTTTGTTCCTCCAGTTGTGAGTGTGGTGAGAATTTTGTCAACCACAATCAGCCATAGAAGGGGGGATATTACTCCTCCCTGCGGTGTGCCTCTTGTGACCTCTCTCCTCACCACGCTCATTCCCATTTGTGAGCTTATACGTCTGCTATTGAGAATTTTATAGATCCACAGGGTTATTTTACTGTTGACTCCTTTGTCTACTAAAGCATTTTTTATAGAATCTGTGTTTACATTGTTAAATTCACCTTCGATATCTAAAAACGTTGCTAAGGTGTATTCTTTGTGATGAAGGGTTCTTTCTACGACTGAAACCACCTCAAGCAGTGCCGTTTCCACTGATTTACCCTTAAGGTATGCGTGTTGCGCACTACACAGGTTAGTTTCATTCAAAGATTCTCTTATATGAAGATTTAATATTCTCTCTAGCGTTTTCATCAAGAACGATGATAGACTAATAGGCCTGTAATCCTTTGGTGCTGAGTGTATTGGTTTCCCAGCTTTAGGAATGAAAACAACTCGCACTTCTCTCCAGATTTTTGGAACATATCCTGTCCTGAGGCAACCGGTGAAAATTGCTATGAGCCAGGGCATGATGCCAGGAAGGGCATGTTGCATCATGGCCGGTATGATTCCATCTGGCCCTGCAGATTTGTAGGACTTGAAAGACCCAATTGTGTGACATGGCCTTCCGGTGAAGTTTCCTCAGCTTTGGTTGCCTCTTTTTGAGGTCGCTGGTCCACCAACTCGCATTTGTAAGTTTGCGACTTCGAAACTTTGGGCAGAACTTCTTGAAAGCATGGTTAATTTTTCCCGTTATAAGCTCAACTGCATTGTCCATGGATGCAGCGTTTGGGAGATATTCTGTGTCTAGGTCCGCTATATTTCTGCTAATCCAGACTGAATACTTTTCCCAGTTAGTTCCTATGTAACAAAAACCTTATTCACCTCTCTAGTGCGGCCTATTTTAGAATATACTCCATCTTTACTGAAATTTTAATTATCGCCTACCACTTTCGGCTGCAACTTTTAAATCTTCCTACTTTAAATAATCGTAGAATTATTCTAAATGCTACATGGATTTTTAAACATTTACAAGGTTATGTAGACAGTCAATATCTGCTGAGAAAAAAATTACTTTAATATTCTCTAGAAGACCTTTAGAGTTGCCTTACATGGACTTTTGTAAAAGTAATTACTTGCAAAACGAGCCACTCAGAAGTGCTTGTGGGGACTTTAGTTTTGTTTCAGATGCAATTTATTGAAATTAATCCGTTTACTCAATTAAACATAATATTTTAGATTATCTGTAGTACCGCCACTGATCTGGATCATGCTTTCCAAGGATGCTTCATATTTTCCTGCGATGTTTGGCAATACCTTATAAAATCAAGTTGTGTAATTTAATATGGTTATTCAGTGCGAGACCACGTACGTCTTGTCTGGCATATGCCGGAGCTTGACGCCGTACGTCTTGACACTTGAAAGCCTGACAGTTTTATATTTTTATAAAAATTAAATTGTACATGAAAAAAATTGTAACAATTTTGTCTTATATTAATTGCTATAAAGCCATAAGGGCTTAGCATTCAAATAAATAGTAATAATAATAATAATATCTATAGTAACAAACTATTTTGTAAAAAGTTATTTGCTTCTTTCAAATAATATTTTTTAAGAAAAAAACGAACATGTAAAGTTACTAATTTGCGACTTTTAAGAATTCGTTGGTGAAATTAAAAAAATTTTGCAAAAACTTGCAATCTTCAATAAAATAATGTAATTAAATAAATAAAAAAAAAATTTATATCGGACAAATTTAGTTATGAAGTTTTTGTTATGAATGAGAGGTTTCAAATTATTATATTTTTATACTCGTTAATACAAGAATTCATTTATGAGTTTAAATCCAATCAAAAAATGTGGAATAAATAGTAGCGATTTTGGTTTTACTGCTTTTTTGTTAAAAAATTTGGTTTTTTTATGCGTTAGTGCCTTTAGGTTTGAAATTGTTGGCGAGACTAGCGAGTGCAATTGCTTATGGGCTCTTGCATTGTTCCATAACAATAGTTTCTGTCTGAGCAGTTTTCACTTGCCAACAAGCAACTACTGAGATGATGCATTCAAAACAATAAAATATAGAATACTCAAAAAAAAAAATATACCAAAATAATAATAAAAAGTTTATATATGATGTTTTTATTTTTATTCGTTCATTTTGGGTTTGACTAACCCCTCAAATCTCCTTGTGTGCGCGCCTGGAGTTGGCATTCATTTATGCATTAAATTCTTCTTTATTATGTGGCAACACTTGCATTCAAAGCAGTTGACTACATTTCCCCCACCCGTAGTGCTTCTAACAATGTTTTTCGTGTTACTTTCCAACAAGGAAGAAAATTATTTGTTTGTTCTACTTGGTCATTTATGGTCGGTCAGATGTGCAAAGCAGCCGTCAAAATATTTTTGTTCTGAATAAAAACACGCTGGAGTTATTGAGGTATCATTGCCTTGTTTACTTGCCTATTGTTTGCCGTGGTTATGAGTTCTGATGGCACTAAAGAGATATCAAAGGTTCTCGTCTGTCTGTGTGGTAATGCAATTAAGGACTAATGAAATGCTTACGTATGATGACTTTATTAAGCCGATTACATAGTCTAAAAGAAGATATGCTGGACCAAGGCTATGAAGCTGGGAGAAACAGACTGCACCCGAAAAAAAATAAATACTTAGTACGATTATAAATGAGTATTATGAGTAAATGAATAATATGACCTATAAGTCACACCATAAACTTTTGATTTGGATCAAAGATTATGGATGATTTGCCTATATATGGTCCCTCGAATAACAAAAACATGGTAATGTGGTACATAGTTTGTAGTAGTCTAAGAATTCTAATTTGAAACATTCATATAGAGTTGCTTAACAAATTTATTTTCTGTTCAAAAATACTGACGATATCTTATGTTTTCGTTTAATTAGACAATTTATTGCAGTGGTATGATTATGAGTTTTGTTTAGGGTGAGTTTTGTTTAGTTCACTTTATAAAATTTTTCAGCAACCAATCCCCAATCGATGTCAGGATTTTATCGACAAGGCAGCATATGAAGCAGACAAGAGCTTAGCTTGCTTCTTATGCTCTTATTTTTCTATCGTCTGTCTTTGGGGGTTGCACTTAATATTTGACATATTTTTTTCGTCCCCCATCGTCAAATATTTATGACAATACCCAATGCGTCGCTTTTGGTGTGTTGTTCAAAGGTATTCTTGGAAAGGACAATCATGTTTTTTGCCAAGGATGTGCATTTTTTTGCTTGCGTGTAATCTTTAAAGACATAACAATAAATAAATATGAAAGAACAATTTCAACATTTTCAAATATTTAAAAGCTCTTCTTAAAAGAAGCTATTAGGATGTAATTGAATCATGTTCAATAGAGTGATCCTTATTTTGTTTTCGAAAGTAACGAATTACGCACTGGGGTCTCGTTCCTTAACATGACAGAGGTAAACTGTGAAATTTTCAGGAAAAAATATTTATATTTTAACGTGCCTCAACTGAACTCTATATTCAAAATGTGATTTATATGGAAAAATTGTGCTGTTTTCCCGAAATAAATCCTAATTACATTTTTATAAGTTCAACTTTTCAAAAAACTGGTACGCACGTCGTTTTTCATTTAATTTTTCTTTTAAATGAGTCATTAAACATGAAAATCGGAATTAAATTAGTTATGATTTTTTACTTTTGGAAGTATTAAAAAAATCACAAAAATCCAAATTTTAAAAAAAGTCAGTAAAATGTCATCCATATATTTTCTAAAACTATAACTAATATAGAAACAAAAAATGGTGCAATTTAGTATAATAATTTGGTCATTACGAAATTTTTTGCTAGAAGTTAACATTTTTATTAAAATTTAATTGTACATAAATAAATTGCATTAATTTTGTCTAAAATTAATTGCAATAAGGCCATAAGTGCTAAGCATTCAAATAAATAAAGTATGCCTTTTTGTAAATTTCGAGTTTGAATATTTTTACGAACAAAATTCCCAGTTATTTTGATTTTGAAGCGTTTTGAAATTGATCACATTTGGATCTATATTTAAATAAAAAATAAAAAAACAAAACATAAATTGCATTTCTAAGTTGCTCAAAAAGTAGATTTTTGAGGTGTTTAAAAAATAGTATTACAAGAAATCTGTTTTTTGATTTTTTATGATTTCTCTGTGTTCGATATGTCAGAAAAAGGCACTTCGGATTTTTGAAAAAAAAGTCAAGTTTCAATAATTATAACTTTTTGATCCGATTTGTGGCTTTTTTAGTTTTATGCTCAAAATAACCCAAAACTATTTTTAGTTTATTTCTTGTTTGTTTTTTTTCCAAAATTTGTATTTTTGAAACTCGAATTTCCAAAAAGGCATACCTTTAGCATAAAATTTCGTAACGACAAAATTATTGAACGTGATTGCACTACTTTTTTTTCTATATTAGGTATAGTCTTAAAATATATTTTCATGACATTTCACAGAATTTTTTAATATTTGCGTTTTTGCAATTTTTTTAATTCCACAAGAAAAAAATGAAATTTTTTCCTAAAATAAAAAAAGCATGACTTTGGTAGTTTAACTCCGATTTTCATGTTGGATAACTCATTTTGAAGAAAAATTAAATGAAAGCCGAAGTGCATATCAGTTTTTTAAAAATTCGAGCTTATAAATATATAATTGGGATTTTTTTGGAAAAACAGCACTATTTTCCCATATAAATCAGATATTCAATATAGAGGTTGCTTGAGGCATCTTTAACTATCGATATTTTTTCCTGAAAATTTCACAGCTTACGTCTGTGTTTCGTAAAAAAAAGTTTCGTCCATACAACTAAGGACCACTCTAATCTTCAACAATTAAACACAAATTATTAAATAGCATTGTTAAAATAT
Organism: Coremacera marginata; assembly: GCA_914767935.1. Taxonomy (NCBI): domain Eukaryota; kingdom Metazoa; phylum Arthropoda; class Insecta; order Diptera; family Sciomyzidae; genus Coremacera; species Coremacera marginata. The sequence goes on along the minus strand of OU612047.1, from coordinate 81,408,823 downwards.
TGTAAGATATATAGTAGAATTAGAATTTGCTTGTGAGTTAGCGCTTAAATTTTATTAATTTAATAAGGGTGAGCAAGAGAACTTAGATTTATATCCAAAAGTGTTGTTCATCCACGAGTGTAATACTCGTAGCAGAAAAACCATATGAATTTAATAAAGTACGGTGTTCGAACTTAGCACACTTAAAAAAAAAAAAAATAATGAATACCTAAATTCTACATTTATTCGTTTGAAATTTTCAATGTAACTTTTATTCAATATATATCACCGTCCGACACATGTTTGCACACATGAGCAAGACCTATTTATTCTAAAAGTAGGGCTAAGAAAAAGATACCCGTATCTGACTCGCTCGCTCTAATTCGTTCATACGAAAATTTTTTTAATCGATAAATCGATCATATAATTTTTTTTTTACAAAAGTTATACAATGTTCTCATTGCATCAAAAACACTTGTTTTCATAAAGTTGTGGTTAAGTTTGACGTTATTTGCAGGGCGAAAACATTGTTTTCTGTTTGTTGACATCCGGATTTTGTTTTAATTAGAAAATAGTATTACTGATAAAATAAATAGTGTGGCGGCCTGGTTCAAATCCCATCTGACACAGAATGTTTTTCAAAGGAATTAATTTTTCTGTTCGGCCGTCACCTCTCTACAAACAATGCCAAACCTCAGAGAGTAATAACTGCCATGAATAGCTTCTTGAGAACATAAGACGTTCGGGGTCGGCATAAAGCTTGTAGGTCTAATTCTGGATCATTTGTGTTCAAACATTTCACAACAAGCACAACACAATTGATCATAAGAAGCTATATATTATTATAATTATATTACTGGATATCAGTACCGAAGCTTTTAATATATTAAAAACAATTTTCCCAAAACTGTACGAATCTAATATCGAGGCTGGTAAATTATCATGTGTAGATCTATGAAAATGTATAATTTTTCATTTAAACTATTAGTCATTTAATTAACAGGCGTTTGATTAAATTTAAATATAAATAAATTTTCAACGTTTCAGCTTGCTAAGTCCAGAAGAAGCAAGGGCAAGGAAAGGTTACATAGCCGTTATCCAAAACTTCTTCGGCAACCAAAAGGCATAAAACTACAAACAAATTATCGAAAAGATGATTTCTGAGTATCATGCGATGGGTGTCAAGATGTCATTAAAAATTCATTTTCTTCATAGCCATTTGGATTTATTCCCACCCAATCTTGGTAATTTTAGTGACGAGAATGGGAATGTTTTTACCAAGATATGTAAATAATTGATGAGCGTTATAAAGGAAAAGACATTCGATACATGCTCGCCGAGTACTGCTGGCCACTTTGTCGTGATACAAATCCTGAATCCTTTAATCATAAGAAGAAACGTTCAAAATTTATAACAAAATAAAAGAGTTGTTTTAATACTTTTTTACTAATTTTATTTTACCATGTTTGGATTCAGATGGTATCTTTGCTACGGAGAATTGATTTTTTTATAAAAAAGGGAAAGTTATTATGAATTATACTAATTAAAAACAATTTTGATTCTGAAAACCGTAAACGAAGTGATATAAAAAACAGCCAGACACGGGTATCCTTTTTAAAGCCTATTTTTAGAATATATAGGTCTTGCTCATGTGTTGAATTTTGTCGAACCGGACCTCATTTCAAAACATTTTTGATTTCAATGTTTTTTTGCTAACCCTTAACTGGTGCACTTGGTCCATGGGAGCACTCTTAAAAGAAGAAAAGATTATATTTCTCTAATTATTTGATCCAGTACATTTCAAGCTTTCAGGTGTGTTCATGCTTTCGATTAGTCGTGATTAGTCGTGTTGTTATTTAAGACGCTCTTTGAAAAAAAAAAACATAATCTTGTAACTACATTTTTTGAGGTGTACGAGTTAAGGGTTAAAGCACTTAAAATCCGGGTAGAAGTAATACTTAGCATTTCGACCTTGTCATTAATTTAGCACACGGGCAAAAATGTCTGCGATGAAAAAGAAAATTAAAATTTATTGCATAAAATACAATATTTTGTAGGAAATCCCTTATTTCTAATCACTATATCGAATCTCCTTGGCAAATTTTCCAAAGCTTAACAAGGGTACTTATTTTAGTATTTGCTGATTAAATACTCTACAGATTTTCAATCGGGTTGAGGTCCGTTGATTGCGCTGGCCATTTCAAAATATTAACTTTATTGACTTCGAAGCAATTCTTAACTGCACAAGTACTGTGCGGAAAATTGTGCTCTGCAAACGGTATAATGGTATTGACAAGTATAGTTTTGTAAACGTTCTGATCCATTTTTTGGTAAATTTTTTGGTCAAAAACTATTGGACCAGCTACGTGCCAAGAAAACTCGGCCGATTCCGTAACATTCTACCACCATGTACCATAGTCTTAAGCGTGTGCATTGTTTGTGTTCCATGTTTTGAGGACACCACACATGCTATTTGCCGTCAGATCCGAACCGGCCGAACTTTGATTCATCACTCCAAAGCATATTTTTCCAAAAATTCATTGACTTTTTGAAGTGAAACTTTTATAACCGCGTATACAACAATACGGTGAGCTAGATGGGGGGTAAGTTAAACCAATGTTACGCAATGGTTCTTATGAAAACAACAACACAGCAATTCGGCGCACTGGTTGTATAAAAACGAAAAAATTGCCATTTAATAATTTCACATATTTTTGCTTTCACCGAGGATTTGAACACATTGCGCTTGGATCAATAGGCGGTTGTTCTACCAACTGGGCCACGAAGACATATTTTTTTCGGTATCTCATACTTATCTTAAATTTTACAATCAGTAGTTCTTTTCTTTCTTTTATAATCTTGCAACTACATTTTTTGAGGTGTACGAGTTAAGGGTTAAAGCACTTAAAATCAGGGTAGAAGTAATACTTAGCATTTCGACCTTGTCATTAATTTAGCACACGGGCAAAAATGTCTGCGATGAAAAAGAAAATTAAAATTTATTGCATAAAATACAATATTTTGTAGGAAATCCCTTATTTCTAATCACTATATCGAATCTCCTTGGCAAATTTTCCAAAGCTTAACAAGGGTACTTATTTTAGTATTTGCTGATTAAATACTCTACAGATTTTCAATCGGGTTGAGGTCCGTTGATTGCGCTGGCCATTTCAAAATATTAACTTTATTGACTTCGAAGCAATTCTTAACTGCACAAGTACTGTGCGGAAAATTGTGCTCTGCAAACGGTATAATGGTATTGACAAGTATAGTTTTGTAAACGTTCTGATCCATTTTTTGGTAAATTTGTTGGTCAAAAACTATTGGACCAGCTACGTGCCAAGAAAACTCGGCCGATTCCGTAACATTCTACCACCATGTATCATAGTCTTAAGCGTGTGCATTGTTTGTGTTCCATGTTTTGAGGACACCACACATGCTATTTGCCGTCAGATCCGAACCGGCCGAACTTTGATTCATCACTCCAAAGCATATTTTTCCAAAAATTCATTGACTTTTTGAAGTGAAACTTTTATAACCGCGTATACAACAATACGGTGAGCTAGATGGGGGGTAAGTTAAACCAATGTTACGCAATGGTTCTTATGAAAACAACAACACAGCAATTCGGCGCACTGGTTGTATAAAAAAGAAAAAATTGCTATTTAATAATTTCACATATTTTTGCTTTCACCGAGGATTTGAACACACTGCGCTTGGATCAATAGGCGGTTGTTCTACCAACTGGGCCACGAAGACATATTTTTTTCGGTATCTCATACTTATCTTAAATTTTACAATCAGTAGTTCTTTTCTTTCTTTTATCATTGAATTGAGTCTTTCGTTCAATACCTTTTTTTAACGTAGCTTTTTTTAGAATATTAGCATACTTTCAAGCATTTCTAAAATTGAGTTTTGATAAATTCAAAAAGCAATTTTCGAAGTAGGCCTTGCATTGATTGATTTGAATCACACTTTCTTGTCGAAAATCTTTTAACGCTTCCGGCTTGTGTTCGTTCATTAAAACAATTTGTCGAAAAGTATTCAATCTTTCTGCTTTGTGTTCGTTCATGTTTTTCCTACAAAGGCTTATATTTCTGGGTAATTTTTTCGTTAAGTGTTGCAATATATATAATTTTAAAAACATGGTGTATTAATTTACTTCATGGCTGATATATTAAAGATTACAAATCGGAAATAATCTGATCCATAACAACATGTAAAATAAAATCAAGGAATATGTAAAAATGTTAAACAATTTTTTTTAAATATTAAACAAGTCTACATGTCACATTTTTTTTAGACACATGTTGAGCTATATATGTATATATATATAGTATACATATATATATATATATATGTTGAGCTATATAGCCACGTCAACTGTTTGCATTCAGGCGTCTTCTTTTGGCTTTTGAGGACAAACTTATGAAATACTTTGATGAAATTCCATTTTTTATTTTATTTGAGCCTTTAAAAGGATCCTTAAGTGAAGCTCTATATGTTAAATGGTACTATCTTGCTATTTTTTTCGCGCACTAAGCCGCTGAGTTACATTTTTAATGCTCCCATACTGCTCTATATATTGTAAGGCGTTATATGCCAACATTTTGAAACATCTAAAAACTATCTCTGAAACTGTGGTCACACCATTTTTCATTTGCTGTATTAACTGCAGCTAAACTCCTGAACACCAGCTTCCTTTTGCCATACCTTCCTGAACTTTTTGTTAGAATTCAATTAGAAACTTAATAAATTTAGCATTATTTTAGTTCATTGGTAAACTTTAATCAAGCAAAATAATATAAGAAATGGAACAGTAACTTTTAAGCCAAATTGATTGCAACGACTTGAAATATGTAAGAGTGTAAGAGTAACTATGCAACCAACAAACGATGCATTGAATTAATTTTGTAAACAACACTAAACAAAAAATATTGCAGAAATTGTAATATGCATTTTTTTTTTGCTTTTTGTTACAAGAAACTTGTTGACTTTAAGGTGGTCAACAATATTGAGTATATTAATAAAGTGCATCGAAAAAATTCCATTATTTGAGCATGGTGGAGTGTATACGATACAAATACATAAATACTTATAAACGGCGAAACAGCAGACCCATCACGCGAAACAGGACCATCCACTCTTACATATTTTTGTTCTATGTTATCAGATAGGTGTTGTAATGTTATTTCCTGACAACGATAGCAGGTACGGACAACAACTAGGACACCACCACCGCGGGCTTATCAAGATGAAAGTAAACAACGATCACGCCGAAAAACTTTAAATCGATCATCGAAAAGTTCTGAGGTAAAGATGTTTTGATGCAACCAAGGGGTCAATTCCCATTCTGCGTTATTGTCATGTGAAATGCGTTTTTACCTTTACACGGAAAATGCGATTCCCGTTGTGTGCTAAAAAGACAACAGCTCTTTATTTTTTGTCGAAATAAAAACAAAGCTAACTCTGGCAAAACTTATCTTGTTTATATTTATTTATGTAAAATTCATTGTCTATCACTATTTGTTTGGCAGATTTGTAAGTGTTGATGGCACTTTTGCTTCGATTATTGAAGCAATACAAATTCAATTGCTACCTTCGGCATTTCTAATATCTGCTGCGCAAATGAAATAAAATTAATGTTAAAGTCATCTTTTTAAAAGTTTCGAACAAAACTCGCTTTTTTGTGCGTAGTGAAGTGAAAAATTGGAATCGTCAAATAAAAACGATTGTGAAAAGTTTTTTTCACTTGACTTTCACTCAAAACGGGAATTGATATAGATATAGATATAGATATAGATATAGATATAGATATAGATATAGATATAGATATAGATATAGATATAGATATAGATATAGATATAGATATAGATATAGATATAGATATAGATATAGATATAGATATAGATATAGATATAGATATAGATATAGATATAGATATAGATATAGATATTGATATAGATATAGATATAGATATAGATATAGATATAGATATAGATATAGATATAGATATAGATATAGATATAGATATAGATATAGATATAGATATAGATATAGATATAGATATAGATATAGATATAGATATAGATATAGATATAGATATAGATATAGATATAGATATAGATATAGATATAGATATAGATATAGATATAGATATAGATATAGATATAGATATAGATATAGATATAGATATAGATATAGATATAGATATAGATATAGATATAGATATAGATATAGATATAGATATAGATATAGATATAGATATAGATATAGATATAGATATAGATATAGATATAGATATAGATATAGATATAGATATAGATATAGATATAGATATAGATATAGATATAGATATAGATATAGATATAGATATAGATATAGATATAGATATAGATATAGATATAGATATAGATATAGATATAGATATAGATATAGATATAGATATAGATATAGATATAGATATAGATATAGATATAGATATAGATATAGATATAGATATAGATATAGATATAGATATAGATATAGATATAGATATAGATATAGATATAGATATAGATATAGATATAGATATAGATATAGATATAGATATAGATATAGATATAGATATAGATATAGATATAGATATAGATATAGATATAGATATAGATATAGATATAGATATAGATATAGATATAGATATAGATATAGATATAGATATAGATATAGATATAGATATAGATATAGATATAGATATAGATATAGATATAGATATAGATATAGATATAGATATAGATATAGATATAGATATAGATATAGATATAGATATAGATATAGATATAGATATAGATATAGATATAGATATAGATATAGAACCCGCAAGGGTATCCTCAGGCGAGGATATCGGTGGAGTAACGCCCCCGCGGACCCTAGTTTTGGCAGGTATGGAGAGCGTACTAAAATGATACTTGAGCTCGGAGAAGTCCTGTGACAGGGCGAGTGAATACCGCCCTTAATTAATTAATTAGGTATTCAACCACAAGGGTACCCTCAAGAGAGGTTTAGTTAGGAGTTTGACGTCTCCGTGGTTTCCCTAGTCCCTACCCGCCGAAAGGCATTAAGTCCAAGCCCAGTACGGTCTTAATTATGGCATTCCTGGATACTGTTTTGGAATTGTTGTATTCTGGGCTGACAGTTGTGGCAATCTATGACCTCAGTAGGTGGAAGTGAAATTCCACTGAAATGGCTCTTAGGCTAATGTCACAGCTGCCTCCGTCCCTTTAAAACGTGGCGAGTCTCGGAGTACGTTTAAAGTTTGTCATCAATGAGTTGATGGTGTAGGTTCAGATGTTTGTTCCTGATTAGTACGGATCTGGCTCTGACATTAGACCCCATAAGGATCCTATGTCAACCCTCGCATGGCCTCCCTGCACGCATAGATACCCATGGGATCTTAACGTAACTACACATCAAACGGCGATAGCGGCTTCGAGTTGGGACCCAATCGAATGGAAAACAATAAACAACAAAGCACAAACCATAACAAGGAAAAGAAAGAAGGAGAAGGAGAACTGGTCGTGATGAACAGTGATGAAAGAGGAAAAAACCCTTTTGTAAGAAGCTCGGGGATAATAAGATCCCCAGTAGGAAATTAGCCTGAAATACCGCAAAATAAAAACGTGGATACGGCAAGAGAGTACATGAGCACACCTGTGAATACTCGCAAGGCAGATAGCTCTGAAGAAGATAAGGGACATCTAAGTCAGCTCAGACAATCGGAAGAAAGAGCGTTTATTGAGTTAGGGATTAAACTAAGCGCAGCAAATGTCATTGTTTCTGGAGCAAAGAACATACACAAGACGTTACGCGATAATCTTAACTGTGCTTTCGCACTATATCAGCAGCTAAGAGAGTACAGGGAAGCGATAGATATGAAATCTGTTGTTCCAAGCGGCGCACGAAAGCAAGTGCAATCTAAAGCCACTCAAGTTGACCCAACTTCCCCGGCCCAGGAGAGAAAACGGAAGGTAGCAAAAACACCTGCAACAGTTAGAGAACTGCAAACTCAGGGGGAAATAAATACAACGGATACCCCGACTGCGCCAAGCGAGTGGAAAAAAGTGAGCCACCGAAAAGCAGAGAGGAAAAAAAGCGAGCAAAAGAAACGACGTGAAATGCGATACCAAGGGGAAGCAATAACGATTAAAGCTAGCACCTCTGAGTCATACGCAGATGTTTTAAAGGAAATGAAGAAGAAAATCAACCCCACTGAAATCGGGGGGGAGATACAGGGTATTAGAAAAACAAGAGCTGGAGAGTTACTTGTTAAACTAAGAAAAGGCGAAGGTCAAGCCGAAAAACTCAAGAGTGCTATAGGTAACACGCTTGGTGAAGAAGTCACAATAAGAACGGTTACCAAAAATATAACCATAGATATCAGAGACATGGATGAGTCAACAGACGAAGCCGATCTTGTCAACGCCCTTATGGAAGAAACAAAGGTAGAACAACCCGCAACGTTTAAAATACTTAATTTTAGAACATCGTTTGGAGGGACCAATCAGGCGCTTTTTCAACTACCTGAGCATTTAGCAGCTCCACTACTCCGTGCAGGACAAATCAGAGTAGGATGGGTCATGTGTAAACTGAGAAGTAAGATAAGAGTAACGCAATGTTTCAGATGCCTAGAACAGGGACACATTGCAAGTCAGTGTAAGGGTACCGATAGAGGCAACCTATGTAGAAAATGCTGTAATCCGGGACACAAGTCTAAAGAATGCAAAGCGGAAACGAGATGCATACTTTGTCAAGTAAGTGGCTCAATAAACGTTCGGCATTATATTGGTAGTACAGCATGTGCAAACAACAGGAGAAACAAAGCAACAAAACTATCATGAAATTCCTGCAGATCAACCTCGGACGGGGAAGAGAAGCACAAGACCTGATGATGCAGAAGGCGGCGGAAGATAATGCAGATATACTGTTAATAAGTGAACCGTACCGAACCCCATCATCTCAAGTTTGGTACCAGGACAGAAACCATCGCGCAGCCATTATGGTAAGAAACAAGAAATATGTAATAAGCGAGGTTGACGAAAGCAACGCTGGCTTTGTATATGCAACAGTGGAAAAAACTAGGGTATATAGTTGCTACTACTCACCAAATATTGATAAAAACATGTTTGCAGAAGCTCTCAACGTACTCGATGATTCCATCAGATCATCAAAATATAAAGTGATAATCG